>ML387533.1:44230-86668 GCA_005239525.1 Nicotiana knightiana | reverse complement strand
AATAATAATAATAATAATAATAATAATAATAATAATAATAATAATAATAATAATAATAATAATAATAATAATAATAATAATACTAATACTAATAATAATAATAATAAATAATAATAACTCATATGGCATTAAGGTTAAAAATGGTGATAAATATATATATGAAAGTTTTGGGTCTAGTTTCCTTAGCCAGTTAAGCTTGGACAAAATACTGCTATAGTATTCCTAAGTCATAAATTATCTTTCTAATCATTCTTGTGAATAGGCCATGAATTATAATAAATTTTTCTTTATAAGATTATAGTAAATTTCTTTTACATAAAGAAAAGTTTTTTTTCCTCTCTGAGTATACGTTTATAATTTTTAACTACTTAGTCATGAAAGTTGAAAACTTTCAAGTGTTTAATTTGGTAGGAATATTTTTTTTAAGGAAAAATAAAGATTATGTGCTTAAGATATATAATTCATAAAGTGTGTCTATTTTTCATATCAGGTAGTTTGTTTGAAGTTTTTGTTTTTATATCGAAAATTTTGAAGTTTCATTCTTTTTCTTTCTTTGATGTTTCGTTCGGTTTTCTATGTTAGCAAATTGTGTTGCTTTGTATGGTAATATTTAGCTTTTCTGTTAATTTAGTTATTAAGAATTCAAGTGCTTAATTTTGAATTTTAATCCTAAATGCAAGAATGATGAATGCTCACTATGCTTCCATGAAAATCCTCTTGGTTTGATTTATATCGTGTTTGTTTATGTCGTTAAAAATAGGATTTTATATCTGATCTTCTAAGCAACAAGTCATGAATTCTTAATGAGTCCTAGACTGAAATCTTTTGGGAGATAAACATTAAATTAATGAAGTTGTAGTACTACTTGTTTACAATTAATAGACTTGGGCATATATGGACCATGAACGAGCATACCTTCTGTTTAGGTTTAATAACACAAGAAATGAATTAATTCCCCAGGTAATTTGATTCTTTAAGGATAACTATGTTAGCCCGCTCACCCCACAATTAAGAACTACCTATAAATATTTTCAAAAATATTGGTAAAATTAGCCTCCTCAAAAATATTGTATTCATCAAATAATTCTATATCCATAAATCATGACCTCCCCACAACCTCAAATTACTTTGGAAAAAGAACTCTAAATACACTAGAAAAACTTTAGATGTACTTTAAATATTAGCCCATATGTTCATACCCGAACCTTGGATTGATATGGTTAAATAATAAAAGGATCATGTGCGCATTCCGCGTCTCGATGCCTTTAGATTTAAAATAATTATGTCATAACCATGTGTACATTCAGTATCTTGGTTTAACATTTAATTTCAAAAAAAAAAATTAAATTACCTTGTGTGCGTTCTGCATCTTGGTGAACGCGATTAATAAAAATACAATAATTAATTGTGGTAATAAATAAGCCATAATCAATAAAATACAAGAATAGTTAAAAATTGATTTAAGCCTTATATGAGTCAATAAAGCGACCGTGATAGAACCACAGGATTCGAGGGGTGCCTTACACCTTCCCCTCGGTCAATAGAATTCCTTACTCAGTCTTCTATTTTCGTAGACCATGAATTAGGAGTCAAACTTTTCCTTTTGATAAGGGATTCAATAAAAGGTGACTTGGAACACCAAAAATCCATTCCAAGTGGCGACTCTACATAATAAATAATCCCTTTTCGAAACGTCACTTTAATTGGAAGAACTCTTCTAACTCAACCTCGTAATAGGGTTGCTGCGGAAAAAAAAGATGTGTGACAACATACAACCAAATAGATCACACAAATCCTATGAACATGTTTTCTACCATTTTCATGCAAGTATTAGGAGATACCCATTTCCCAATTCTACTATTACCCCAATTATTATTACAGAATTATTATAGGCCCAATTATAATATTACAAAGTGATACAAATAAATATAGTAGGCCCAAGACAGGCCTAACGGATACCCAGCCCTGCCGGGCCTTCAACTAGACTCTTTGTCCACGCAGATCTCAACATAGCCCAGAAACCATAGGAGAACTCGAACAAAACCCAACAACCATGGTTTGATCATAGGATCCAGGAAAACAATCACTTACACAAGTCAATTGGCACATTCAGTAGGCAAAAAGAGGGGCAGAATTGAGTAGTCAGGAAAATGGCCAAGAACCTAAGGCCCTAGTGTGTCAGAGTTCACAAGGATCTCAAAGTGGACCCTGAGCAGTGCTCACACTAGGGAGGTTAATAGATAAAGCTTTATTGGCCTTGGCTTTCAGCCGACCAAGAGTTATAGTTTTATAATAGGGTAAACAACCAATGAAAATAGTAGTCAAATAGCAGAATTTGGAGAAGTGCATTTGCATTTTAGGAACATGCATTTCAAAAGAGATCACACAATGAACATATCAACACAAAGGGTACACAAACTCAAGAGACAGGTTAATGTTGCAAGTCTACACTTAGCACATTAGGGCATGGTACATCTGTAAGAAGCAAGGGGGATTATGGCTTATGGGATTACAAAGTTAATAAACAAAGGAGCATTAGGCCAGTAAGACAAACAATTAACTTAATAGGTTCAAGCCTAAGGGTCAGATTATGCTACACCAGGGGTTAAACAATGCTGCTCCTACCAACAAGGCAAACAAAATTAGATGTTATAAGGGGACACAAATTAAGAAACTAGTCTAAAAGGTTCCACCTAGTTGCTAGGGAGTACATAATTTGGTAAGGCCAGGACATATTAAGTGATAAACATGATCATAGGAGCAAATCACAACTAGAATGAGGGTTTTATCGTAAATTAGGGCATATCACAGAGACAAATCAGTTACTATAAAAATCCAGGACAAGGCAGAAGACACACATATGTCATATAGCTAGTGTAAACACTCAAAGTACCAATACATTAAGCTAAACGAACTTCAAACAATCTAACTTACTCAAGCTAAACACACACACATTTTAGAACTGACAATTTAGGCATGAGCAAATGCTAGAGGGGTTCATATTACAAGTAGAGTCACATATCGAGATAGTCTAGAAAACACATTAGATTATGTAATTTCAGAGGCATGAATATGCTAATTAGAACATAAAAGAATGAACATTGCAAAGGTTAAGAAATAACCAGTTACTGATCAACAAGTAGACAAACAAGAAAATAACAGAGTCACTTTGAGCGTCAACAATGCAGTATAACCCAGAACCTTAGATGCGTCAAGTTCCCAAGGGCTTCAAGGAACCCAGGGCAATGCTCACACCCAAGGAAGGTCGAGAAAATAGGAATTCCGGTGGCCTTGGCTTTCAATCGGCCAAGATCCAAAATAGGACAAGAGAATAAACGAACAACAGAGTGAAGATCCTTAGTTTTCAGTGGAAATTTTAGCCATTCCAAGTCTGTCCAAAAAAGGGAAGTGGAATGGGTTTATATAGCAGTCAAAATTGAGCAACAAATAAGGAAACGAAGTAATTTAAGCAACAAACAAGGAAAAAAAATATACAAATCGATTTGAAATCAATTTAAGAGAGAAATCTGTAAACCTTAGTTTTTTAGGGAAAGTGTAAATCAGTGGAATCTAAAAAAAATCGAACTCACACAGTAGCATTGAACGTATATAGATGAAATATCGCTCAAAATTAGAGAATCGAACTATTTTGGTTCGATTTCGGAAGAGATTGCTTGCCATGTTTAGGCAAGCACCTAGGTAGCACAATAAACCAACAACCAGTACCGCAAGGGGTCAAATATGGCAAGAGTATGGCAATCAAATCCCATTAATAGCGGGATTAGGAGATGGATATAGAGGGGCAGCATTTAGGGTTCTTCATAGAAAGAAGGGCATTAAAAGAGTTTAGGGGCGGCTGGTTAGAGGGGAATGGGTTAGGGTTTGGGGGTTAGGTAATTTAAAAAGGGGATTAAATGTGGGGTTGATCTCAGAGATCAACGACCAGGATTTTAAAGGGGGTTGGGTCGGGTTGGCTAGGCGGGTCGTGACAGGTTTGGGCTGGGGTTATTGGGTTAGTGTATTGGGCTGGTCTGGCTCGAAAATCTAATTAAAAATTGGGCCAGCTTTTAAAAATAGAAATTAAAAGGAAAATAATTTAAATAAATAATTAAATAAATATATAAAAATGCTAATTATACAAATTAATACTTTAAACAATAATATAAGACTATAAAAATTGTAATATATTACTTTTACCTTAAATGAAATATCAGTTGTAATAAGAATGAAAAATGTAGGCCATTATTGCAAATTTATACAAATAGCCTAAAAATACCATTTTAAAGGTGTAAAAATATTTCAAAAGTGTATTAGGGATGAAAATAATAATTTTAAGTGATTAAGTCATCAAAAATAATTTTAAAAAGTAATTACTGAAATTTTATGTAAATTAATGCAAGGAAAAAATTGATTTAAAAGCTCTAAAATTATGAAAATTATAATAAATGCTTGTGTTAATCCTGTGAATTAATAATAATACAAAAAATGGTATTTTGAAAGTATGTATATTATTTGAAAAATATATGAGCGCAAAATTGGGTATCAACAGCTACCCCTCTTTACCGAGAATGATGAAAGAGTTTTCGGGTAAAGAAAATAATGACAGATTTTGACTGAATGAGGTGATTTTTTAAAAAAATAGACGCTAAACCCTGGTCCTTGAATTGCCTACATATCCCTGGTATTACGGGAATCATGCCGTGTGTAGTTCTGGATTCAGCGGTGAACTGAGCCGATGGAGCTGTTATAGGAATTTTCGTATGCTTCAGAAAGTGGTCCTTTAGGTAGGACAACAATGGGTGTATCTCAGAACAATTATGGATGAGTATTTGAACGTTTATCAAGTGGAAGCAGGTAATAGACGGTGGTTGGCTGCATTTGAGGTAATTTCAGGATGTGAGCTTCGAACGAAAACTGGAGCGAAGATTGCTCCCGTTAAGAGAACGGTTACCTCCTAGATTACTGATCAGTTCCGACCCTCCCCACTATAAAGTAGCGAGGAGAGGTCGATGCAGTTTTACCCGATAGGTCGGGATCGATATCCACAGGGAGTTAATATTGGTTGGGATTTGGGTTTCTACCTAATCTAGCTATGCGTGTTGTTTTTAGTTGCACTTCTAACCATGGTTGGGATTGTTTCTATTCTAATTTTAATGCTATTGATTGCTAAAAATAATCTAAGTACAATGTTTTTGTGAGAGTTTTTTAAATGGTAAAAAGCACTAGGGTGGTGACTTCCGCCTAAGCGAGTATCTAATGAGGTCGAGAGTCTAGGACTAACTTGTTATGATTGGGGTCGTGATATAACCTTCACACATAAATACTCACTCTATGCTTTTCGGTAGTTTGAGTGACTTTGCCTGATTTGGCTTTCTCAAGCCCAAATGGGTGTTCAAGCAATGCAAGTAAAATTGGCTCAAGTCGGGTATTACTATCTCTAGGTTTAACCCTTTAATTGGGGCTATCAATCTCTTGAATTCACCTCAATTCCTTGTTAGCGTATTTTTCCTAGACTTGGGCCCTCTTTCTCAAGAAGAGCCTAAGTAAAAAAGGCACGACTCAGTGTTTGCAACCACCAATTCTACAGTTAAAACATGAAATAAGCTAGATATCACTAAGCCATAAACAATTAAACCCTAAAATTAAAGACTCATTAAATACCCGCACTAGGGTTGGGTCAAAACCCTAGCTATGGGGTCTAGCTACTCATAATAATGGTAGAAATCAAAGATGGAGATGTACTATAATCCAAAAAATTCAAATACAAGAAGAAAATCTAATAAATAGAAGCTAACAATACTCTAAAATTACTCAAAATGATAAAGTACAACTATTCACGTGTTCCCTAATACAAAACTTAACCTAAAAATGTCAAAAAGTTCTATTTATACACAGCTAAAATTTCTGGACAAAAATGCACCTACGGAGGTTTCGCTGACCGCGTAATAATAGGCATGTCCACTCTTGGACTCTCGTGGCCGCGCAATAACGAGCGTGGTCCGCGTTTTTCTTCATTTGAATCTGGGCTGGGACTTGTTTCGCTGACACTATAAAATCCACCGCGTCCGTGTGAGCTTCATTCGCGGCCACGTATTTTTGATGCGGATCGCATTTTTCTGTCAAGATTTAATTGCAAGGTCTCTGAACCTTACTTCACGCATGCAGCAGAATAGTGACCGCGTCCGTGTAAGATTAATACGCGACCACGTAATTTGGACGCTGGTCGCGTTCTTCCTTTTGAGTCCACTTTGCAAAGTCTCTGAATCTCAGACGCCGCTATCAGGGTAAATCCTGTCGCGGCCGCACTTTTGTAGCGGGGTCAACGGTGGTGTTTGCTCTAAATTGCAACTTCTCTGAACCTCAATATCGCGGAACGCGTAAGAGTATCCGCCTCAGCGGTGAACACTACGCGGCCGCGATTTTCTATCGTGGTCAGCGGTCCAGTTCCAGACTTTGGCTTGTGCAAGTTTGACTCCTTGATGAGCTTATTTTGGCTTCTTTGCCTCATTTTGACCAAGCCCTGCAAGCAAGCAAATTAAGTTAGTTTTCGGGAATATCTTTAGCATTTTTGATCCAAAACCTAAGCGAAAGAGAGCAAATAATAGGCTGAAATCCCTAGTTATCAACTCCCCCAAACTTAAGCTTTTGCCTGTCCTCAAGAAAACAAGGCAATTCCCACCTCCACAAGAAAAAGAAAGGAAAACTTCAGCTGTCCTAAGGTGACTTCATCAAAAATCAATTGAGACTAACAGTTACCCTCAACACAAATGCATTATCAACAACATTATACTATGACTTCTTGAGTTTCGTAGGTCTAATGTGACATAAGAGCATCAAGAGTTGACTCAATTCATCAAGGAAACTTGCCCTCTCACGTAGGTCATTGTGGATCCCAGACTTCTTCTCCTCTACTCTCCATAAGTTAATCTCACCTTATACAATGTGACACTCAAAACTGAGATTGTAAATAAGTGCGCTCATCACTCTCGAAAGAATGTCACAAGTCCGGATCAACGTACCATAGGCTTGCCCCTCATGTAAATTGCCCCTCATATAAATCACCACTAATGTAAGCTCACCCAACTTGAAATCCTATAGGGCTTTAACGGGATGTCATGAAGCCCCAATTTTGGATCAATGTAGGACATAATGAACTATGATGCAATTTTGAAAATCCGCATCTCTCCCCCAAACTTATGTTTTTGCCTATTGTTCATCATGAATGCTAAGGAAAGATTGGGTGCCAAGATAGGGTCATAATAGAACGGATGAAGGCTTGTAACTTGGTTATTTAATAAAAAAGGCTTAGACTCAAAGGGGTTGACTAAGGATATAATAATGGTAGGCTATAGAAGTTTTGAAAGTTCAAATGAGACCAAGGAGATCCTATAATCACTTCTCAAGTCGAGCTACACTTGGAATTTTGCCTAGGAAAACATTCGGGGCAAGTTCTAGACTTGTTGGCACGGGACTTGGACTTGCAATTTAAAACCTCATCTCTCAAACTATTGGATTATTAAAGAGAATAGAGTCGAGGGCCCACAACAACCCTAGCTAGGATTCAAGATCATAGATGGCTAACAAAAACCACTTGATGATAGTTTTAGTCAACTCCAAATTTTAAAGATCGCAACTAGAGCCAATCTCATCAACAAACTTGTCTCTAACCATGAGATCAAAGGTAAATGTGCTAGTTCCAAGTGAAGCTTACTTGAGTCACTATTATTCATCACTACTATAATTCAAAACAAAAAGAAAAACAGACTCAATCTCTTAAGAAGGTTGTCACGCCATCCATTGTTGGGACGAGCCACCCGGTTCACACAAATTCCACCTTTGGAAAGAACCGTGGCATTAAGAAAACCAAAGGCTTATTGATCACGAAAAATTATAAAAAGAAGCTACAAATTCAAAAAGAAGCTACTAAATGAAATAAGAAGCTAAGCTATTAAGGAAAATTACAAAAGAAGTTATAAAGTAAAATACGGAAAGTAAAATAAATATGTATAATAGGGGAGTGAAACAAATAAACAAAATGAGGATGAATATATACATGGAATGATAAAGTTATATACATACCAAAAGTGAAAAAAATGACGAAAAATGAAAATATGATAAGTAAAAACATAAAGAAAAAATAGTATGAGAGTTATTACAAACCAGTCATCCATATCCTCATATGAAAATGAGACCACCCCCCCAAATAAAAATTAGCATTGTCCTCAATTCTAAAAGCAAAAATAGAATAGGGAAGAGATGGAGAGTAACAAAAAATCCCTATGAGGTCTCTGTCTGTATGGGGTTACTGGTGGGGTCCTGTGGTTGTCCAGACTCATCAGCTCCCTCGGGATCCTCTAGCTCAATCTCCAAGTCCTCAGTCTTGGTATCACCACTCTCCTCACCGGCTTTCTGTCAGTCTCATACTCTGGTACTTGTGTTGGCTGTGTTGTCTGTGATGCAAGGGCAGTCTCTCCCATAAGGAGATCCAGAGGAATATAACCGGTGTCACACCTCCTTTTTCACTATCCGTGGATTAATGAAGGGTAATAAGGGAGTTTTTCCACTTTAAGTGACATTATTCGGATTTGGGATTTATTTTAATTTTTCAGAGTCGCCACCTGGATTTTTGACGATGCTTAGGGACACCGTTTTATTTTAAAATCCCAAACCGAGGAAATTTTGACTCTGTTTTAAGTTGTCTGCGACCAGAAATCCGAGTAAGGAATTCTGTTAATCTGGGAGAAGGTGTTAGGCATTCCCGCATTCTGTGGTTCTAGCACGGTCGCTTAACTATTTATATTTGGCCTAAATTATCTAATTATTTACATATTTTAGCCTATTGTGCATTTAGACGTTTAATTTTTAAACGCTTTTAGTATCTATGGATTTATCTTGAAACAAGTCACGATGGAGTGCACTATTTTTTTTTGGACACATTATAACTACGCCACATGAAATGCACCCGCATTTACAACATATGATTTTTTATTATAATTTTAAAGTTGAAGACGGGCACATGAGTTGTCGCACCCGAGTGTAGGTTACGTAGTCAAGACTATTGGTCATGACGGTTTTATTTGAGGCGATGTTCGATTATTCTTTATGTTTTCTATTTGAAGGAACATTTTAGTTTTAAGATCAATTAGGACGTTTATGGATTTATCTTAGACAAGTCATGATGACATGCACTTGTTGTTTTTGAACACATGGAAAACACGTCACATGAAATGCACCCGTGGTTGCTATGTGCATTTTTATTAATTGTTTAAAGTTGAGGGTCGGGGGGCATGAGTTTCCACTCCCAAGTGTAGGTTATGGTAGTTTTGGAATAATATCCGACTCTTTATTTCAATCTAAAGGGCATGATTCTATCTAGAGGGTATGTGAAGATTGTCTAAAATTAAACCTACTAACTTAAAGGACAAGATTTTTTTGGGCTATGACCATGTTTTATCCCAATTTGCTTCAACTCTTTTGGCCAATCCTAATTGTGGCTAGTTTTGATATGATTCGAATTTGGACAGTCTGAATAACTAGGAGAAGATATGCTAACCTATTTATCATTTGCATTGTAATAAAAGAGGCAGATTTGAGTTGCAAATACAATGCATCAGATTCCTTTGCCGTTCGACCTATATGCCATACATGGATAATTTTATACTGCTTACGGATACAATGCAGACCTTTTAACCTCGTTTCCGTGAAGGAACAACTTTTATAACAAAAAGAGTAAACTAACGAAGCCTCTTAAATTAAGATTATCCGATATTTTTAGGAAAAGAGTTGATACTCTTCATACCATTCAACAGAAAATTATTTAACACAATTAATGGGCCTGAAATTCTAGTTTCCCTAACTGTCATGATAAACATTACTGGAAGTACAACTGATTCACAAACTTTAATATAGTCCAGTCCTTATTAAAACTAAAAGTACAAACAAAAGGTTGTAATTACGCTATTACATTGTTCTTATATTAAATATACAAGTTCTAATAATAAGAAGAAAATAAAAGGAACAAGGTTAGCTGCTGCTCCTGTGCAAGCCAGCAACTTTCACGCTTTAGGATCTGCATTCTTCAGCTTTTAGTCCCAACTGGACCATACAGAACTCATGTGCACTGTAAAAGACTGAATCTGATCATTACAGAGATAAGATTCGAACCTTTACATGCTGCTCCCATAGTGAAATAAGATCTAAGTCGTCCAAACCAACATATATAAACATCTTATGGGGTGAATTTGACCATTAAGGGGTCAGCTTTACTACCCTTTAATGCTATCTAATGACTCTATTATGACTTCATGGATATAGAATTAATCACATAAGCCTTTAAGAGATAATTCTACTGTTATAATCACACATAGATGAACAAACAGATTTTTAACAAGTAATTACAAATTCAGCAGAAGGAAAGGCAACATGTTTTATGCATTTTTCTTAGATTGAATCTGACTATAAGGGAGAGTCTGATTTAAATCCAGAGATACAACCTTGTTTGACATTTTTAACAACCATACCAATACTTCAACCAGTATTCATTTGAACACTTTGGCTATTCTTGGCCTTTTTAGAGAATGAATCAGACCATACAAGGGTTCAGATTCTTTACTCTACAGCCCTTCTTAACTACATGTTGTGTACCCTTTAAAGGGTGAATTTTAGCCATCTATACTACTGTTTTGTGCACTATTATGGGGTGAATTTGACCATTGATGGGTCAAATTCATCCACCCTAGCGCTAATACTAACCTATCTAGAGACTTGCTTGTTGAATCTCTTTATTGACCAAAGACACTCAATATTTTCTGCACACTTATAGAGAGAACCTGACCATAGAGAAGGTTAGATTCTATACCATAGTGCAGCTTTTTTAGAAAGTAGAACTACGATTATCAACTACATTTATATATAAAATATACCAGCAAAGTAGAAAAAGATAAATAAATTCAGATATAAAAAATAGCCAACTTATAGTGAACAAAGGATGAAAATTTCAAATCAAAATTTCATTGAGAAACATATGAATGGATACATACCTTTTTTAAGAGTAAAATAACAGAAAATTTGACCAAATAAAGGTCAGATGCTAAACTGGAGATCAACAACAACTAACAGGCAACAAGACCAGCAATAGGGAAACCTAGGAAAATGAGAGCTTGAAAACCAGAAATTGAAGCAAGACTGGCAAGAAAACCAGATTTCAACCGAATAAACTTAAATAACCCAGAAAACCAGCCAGCTACCACCCAAGTTCAAGAATACCAAGACTGAGGAAAACCAATTTTTTTCCAGATATTTCTATACCTGATCGAGTGTTCTTTCAGTATAGGATTTCTACTGTGTGTGTGTATGTGAAATTTCTGTATCCAGATTTTCAGCAGGCAAAAAGGTTCAAAAAGAGTCCTCCTCTCATGGTCCAACGTGTGTCTATATATAGAGGGATTTTTTTATATGATATGCTCAGCATATTCCCTATCTTAAATGAGCTGAAAAGGGTACAGGTACAACTGTCAATCCTATCCTTTTGGGACAACTGTACCTTCCAGAACATTCCAGCCCTTATTCCCCTTCTAAAAATATCTGATTTCTAGATATTTCCTTATTCTAGAAGGTTCTTGGGTTGTTACACCCAATATTCCTCAATCAAAAATCCTATACTACCCCTTAGGACGTCCTAGAATTACTCTTTTAGTAATCAAGGGATAGTGTTAAGTTATTAGGTTGATTAACTTAATCTTTTAAATTAGTACTAGTGCTAATGAAATCGATTTAAGTTAGTTACTAGAAGTTGAAATTACTTAAGGGTGAGACTAAGTAAATCATTTGTTCTTAAATTTAGTTGATTAAATAATTTCTCTTAACTAGTTATCTAGGATTTAGATTAACTAAGTTGTTAGATTAGTTAACTTATCCCTTTTGATTTTTAGATTAGGTTTACTAAGTAAGTGTGACTAATTCCTTATTGCCTAATTAATTTACTCAAATTGACTAACATTTGAATTAAAAATCAGTAGTTGATTGAATAAATTAGTTTAAACAATTTCATTAGGTGCAATTAGGCTAAACCTAGTCAATCGAGTGATTAATTCTATAAAGCTGAACTTCAATCTATTTTGATCATTCTAGGATCTTAGCTCGATTAAAGAGGGTTAGTGAGGTTAATTCATTAGGTAATAAGTAACTTTATTCTAATTTAATTAATTAGTAGCTAAACTTTTTTGTTGTTTTATCAAGGGTTGACTAATTTCAGGTTAATTAATTACTTTAGATTAATTAGGTTGAACTTCTTAGACTTAGGTCAATTGTACTATTACTTAGTTCAACCGTGCACTTAATTAGTCGCGTATAATTTTCTCTTCATTACCTAATTAAACTATTACTTAATCGATTAATAATCAATTGAAACTAAAGTTGAAACCAAAAAGAAAAACAAAACAGACAGAAAGTATAATTAGTCTAGGTGCGCCTATTCATTAAGCAAAGCTAACAATTCAATTAAACCAACAACATGTTATTTAAACAAAGAAGTTCATGAACTCCTAAACCAAATCAGTAATCAATCCTTAACAAGAGAGTTAACAGTTGAGGAAAATGGGGAAAGAGGGGGAAAACAGTCCTGGAAAACATAAGAATCTTCAATCAGTGAACAATTTAGACAATAAGGCACATATTAGGTACGCATGCATATTTAGAACTAAACAGGCCAAGACAAGAAGATATCCAACAAAACCAATCTCAAACCAACAACTTCAACCTAATCGANGGTGGGGGGGGGGGTCGTTTGGACATATATGTAGTTTAATGTTGGGAGTTCCCAACCTTTTGATTTGTTTTGATCAACGACTGAGCATAGCTTCTAGGGTGAAACGAGGTCGTTTGGGTAGTATAGGGGGCTGGACCGGGTTATGGGGTAATTGGTCTAGGCAGGTGAGTATAGAGAATGAATTTTGGGCCTGGGCAAATTAGCCCAGGTCCGGTTTTAGCCTCTAGGGTCAATTAAGCTTTGATTAATTTAATTAACACTAATTCCAATTAAACTCAAACAATGTAATAATTAATTCTTACCTTATTTTCGTCAAATTATAAACTAAATAAGAATAAAATAATTAATTTAATACTCCTAATCAATCAAATTCATAATTTGTTAGATAAATAACTAAATTGATAATTTAACCGTTAACTCACATTATGTCAATTAATCGCATTTTCGTCATTAACTAATTAAATCAATTATTAAATATAATTAGCTCTAATTCTAGTTTTTATCTAATTGAAAAAGAAAAATTAGTTAACGAGTGAATTTAAAAAGTGAAATTATCAATTAACACTTGTAATTATTGAAGGATAAATTTTGTAATTTCCTAAAAATGATTAAGGTTATGCACCTAATTATGCAATTTAAAAAAAAAAAATTATTTATCAATTATATAGGATGAATTAGGATTATGCAATGCAAAAACAATTCACAATTAATCACTAAGATTTAACAAAAATCTATGAAATTAATTTATTTATCGAATTTTGTAGGAGTATTTAGTAGGTGAAAAATCACATGCTCACAGTTGGCCGAAGTAAGCTTCGCCACCTCCTTCTTCAACTCCTCTTGAACCTTCTTCACTTTCCTCACCTGTTTACCCAGCTCTTTAATCACCTTCTCATGAGCACCCTGAGACTCCAGAATCTTCTTTTGGTTATCTAGGATAGTCTTCAATGATTCCTCCACTGATGGAGGCATCTGGAGCTATGCTGGAACTGTCTGAGCTGAGATTGCACTGGATAAGGCAGATAGCTTTGAAGTAGCTACCTGTATCTAGTTGTTGATGCTGGCCAATGTCTGATTAACCCTCAGTGCAGTCTGAGGGTAAGCTGATGAAGAGGGCACAGAAGGTGGAATAGAGGCAGATGGCCCTGAAGGTGGACGTGGCATGGCAACAGATGAACCTCGGGTATGGAAGGCTTGGACCCCGTGGTCACTACCCTTGGCTCTTTAGAATGGCCAGTGGAGGTAGTGACTTTGCCTTTGGACTTGGGGTTGTCTGNCGGATTCCGGCGGGATTTGAAAATGGCTTAAACCCACATGAATCAATAGCTCTCATTAAGAGCTATTGACTCATGTAGGTATAAGTCAAAAAATGTTCTTGAGTCGTCTTGTAATAGGGAACTAGGGTTTCAGATTCTTAGATCTGAGATTGGGGATTTTCAGATGATTTTTTGAAGAAACAAATGGTGGGAGGTGGTTGAGGATGAACCAATGGGGTCTAAAGGTGGCNTTTGGGCCTGGGCAAATTAGCCCAGGTCCGGTTTTAGCCTCTAGGGTCAATTAAGCTTTGATTAATTTAATTAACACTAATTCCAATTAAACTCAAACAATGTAATAATTAATTCTTACCTTATTTTCGTCAAATTATAAACTAAATAAGAATAAAATAATTAATTTAATACTCCTAATCAATCAAATTCATAATTTGTTAGATAAATAACTAAATTGATAATTTAACCGTTAACTCACATTATGTCAATTAATCGCATTTTCGTCATTAACTAATTAAATCAATTATTAAATATAATTAGCTCTAATTCTAGTTTTTATCTAATTGAAAAAGAAAAATTAGTTAACGAGTGAATTTAAAAAGTGAAATTATCAATTAACACTTGTAATTATTGAAGGATAAATTTTGTAATTTCCTAAAAATGATTAAGGTTATGCACCTAATTATGCAATTTAAAAAAAAAAAATTATTTATCAATTATATAGGATGAATTAGGATTATGCAATGCAAAAACAATTCACAATTAATCACTAAGATTTAACAAAAATCTATGAAATTAATTTATTTATCGAATTTTGTAGGAGTATTTAGTAGGTGAAAAATCACATGCTCACAGTTGGCCGAAGTAAGCTTCGCCACCTCCTTCTTCAACTCCTCTTGAACCTTCTTCACTTTCCTCACCTGTTTACCCAGCTCTTTAATCACCTTCTCATGAGCACCCTGAGACTCCAGAATCTTCTTTTGGTTATCTAGGATAGTCTTCAATGATTCCTCCACTGATGGAGGCATCTGGAGCTATGCTGGAACTGTCTGAGCTGAGATTGCACTGGATAAGGCAGATAGCTTTGAAGTAGCTACCTGTATCTAGTTGTTGATGCTGGCCAATGTCTGATTAACCCTCAGTGCAGTCTGAGGGTAAGCTGATGAAGAGGGCACAGAAGGTGGAATAGAGGCAGATGGCCCTGAAGGTGGACGTGGCATGGCAACAGATGAACCTCGGGTATGGAAGGCTTGGACCCCGTGGTCACTACCCTTGGCTCTTTAGAATGGCCAGTGGAGGTAGTGACTTTGCCTTTGGACTTGGGGTTGTCTGGACCCTGAAGGTTGTACCAGGAGAAAAACCTTTTTGGCTTCACTTTCGTGTCAAAGTCCCTCTCTTCTACAGCCTAGTCCTCTAAGAACATGATGAGGAAGTTTGGGTAGGGGTATGATCTTTCATCCTTCCCGATAGCTCTGGTAATGACTCTGGCCATAATATTTCCCACATTTATCGGGAACCCCACCATGATAAAAGCCACAATAAGTGCCTTAGATATCGAGATATCACTGTCATGCTGAGAGGGGTCTATCCGGCTGCACACGAAGGTGGACCACCTTTTGCTTCAAAATTCAGGGTGTTCCTAAGAATTAGAACTCCAGGTGTGAGCCAAGCTGGATTAGCCCCAGGAATGGCTATCACTGATGCGATCCATGGATGGGCTATTCACCCAATGCCACCTTCTCCAAATAGAGGGATTCATCCACATCATCAACAACATACTCATTCAGCGTCTTGCCATCAAATTTAATCTTTCGATTCCGTACCTTAATCAAATATGTGCCCTTTTTTATGTGGCGACATTAGCATAAAATTCCTTGACCAAGTACTCATTGGCCTCCGGTAGCTTGCTGGTGAAGAACTTCCACCCCATCCTTTCATTGAATTGCCTCTTGACATTGGGATTGTAGGGTAGAAGATCTCGCTCTATGAAATCCCTCTAAAGTGTGAATGACCTTTGAGGCCACCATTCCAGGAACTTGTCATAGGATTTCTCACTGACACATCTGTCTTTCCACACCGCCGGGTTACTTGATCTCACCAAACCTCCAGCCCGGGTGTCACCACCTCTCCCGTCATCTGGGAAATCCTCGTCACTATCAACATTAACTGGAGCCGCTGCGGAGGCCGAAGTTGCAGCAGTTGGCAGGTGGTGTCAGAGTCTCGCTACCTTTCTGATCCCTCAGACGACCCAGACAAGGAGGCAGATTCATTGACAAAATGGAAAGGTTGGGATTGTGCCTCTTGTTGGGTTTGGGCAGCTTCCCCCTCAGAAATCTCCCGGGGGGGACATATTCACTGGTCTCCGAAGTGTCGGGAGTGGGCCTCCAGAGGGTTTGTTTCTTCCCAAGCTAGGGGTGCAGCCTGTTTTTCTATCCCCCGGCCCTGAGAGGATTCTCCCCTCCCTTGTTGTATTTCCGGACCACCACGAGATCTAACCATTATCTGCATACACAGTCACTGAAAGCTCATTAGTAATATTGTTCAATGTATTATCAAATAAAAGCAGATGAATGATCACAATGTTTGACAGAGCAAGGGTCTGCTGATAGTGAAAAAAGGGTTGCGGCCGCGGAATGGCCACCGCGTTCCGCGTAAAAAGGGCCGCGGCCGCGGAAGAGTAGGGATCAGACTACCCACTCTCTAAAGTCAGGTTACCGCTGACCGGGGAAAAAGAGGCGCGACCGCGAAACGTCAATCGCTGACCGCGCAAAAATGAACGCGGCCACGGACCCAATTGATTAACTCTCTGAAGCATAGCACTACGGTCCGTGAAAATAGAGGCGCGGCTGCAAAAATAAACTGCTGACCGCGTAAAAATATCCACAGCGGCGAACAATTTACCCATCCAGCACTCACACAATCATGAACGCGAACCGCAAAATTTGGACCGCGGTCCGCGAAATTCAATATATACGGGTACTGATGATTTATGACCTAGGGTTTTCACTTAGCATAAAAATTAGGAAATTACTAGGTATATTGAGCAACCCTATCCCCCATTAGGCATGACAAACAATTACCCATTAAGTTTTAGCCTCAGTTAAGCATGATTTTGATTCTTGGCATGTATTAACCCTAATTAGAAAGAAAAAGTGAAACTAAATAGAAATAAAAAGAAAGAACTAAAATTAATACAAGGATTCTAGCATACCCATTGTGAGAATTGAAGTAGAGAACTGACTCTTGGTAAGTACGATTAGAATGAAGATTAAAAAGTAGAAGATGAACATTGTTGTATTGCTTTGAGAAGTAAGAGTTCGAAAAGAGTAAAAGGAGATGGACCCGTCTATTTATACTTAAAGTGGAAGGAACACCAACTTACCTGAGTATGGTCCACGAAATTTCACCGCTGTTCGTGCTTTTACCTTTTTGAAGAGTTGTTGTTGGAACAACTCCACTGAGAGCAGAAAAATGGGCGCGGTCGCGAACGAGCACCGCTGACCGTGAAATAATGACCATGAACGCAGATACAACTTCAGAGAGTTTCCATTCTGGACTTTTCAAGTACGCGTCCGCTGCACAATTACGCCCCCGCGAAAAAGCTTCCGTTGACCGCAAAATTTTGAGCGCGGTCAACGTAATTCCCATCCTTAGCCAAAATTTTCCAGCAATAGTCCTGCACTGCACAAACAATTCCTACACAAATCTCACAACCAGTTAGTTCAAAATAGAGTCTAATCTAAGAAGAAAATGAAAAAGAAAGAAAAAACACTTGGGTTGCCTCCCAAGAAGCGCCTCATTTAACGTCGCGACACGACGCAGGTTACTATCATCATTGGATCTTGATCAAGGGCAACACGTGGCTGTCATCAAACTTGCCCAACTAATGCTTCACTCAATGCCCATTAACCCGAAAGATTTCACCATTTTTGTTCATCAAGTCAAGAGCACCAAAAGGCGTTACATGCACTACTTCAAAGGGGACACTCCCTTTGGACTTAAGCTTTCCTAGAAATAGACGTAGCCGAGAGTTGAAGAGAAGGACCAAATCACCCTTCTTGAATTCCTTGTTTCAGGCATATTTATCGTGCAAGTATTTCATCTTCTCCTTTTACAATGATGAGCTCGAATAGGCATGAAACTGGAACTCATCTAGCTCATTGAGTTGTTCCACCCGGAGATTTGCTGCAACATCCCACTCAAGATTTAACCTCTTCAAAGCCCACATGGATTTATGTTCTAGCTCAAATGGAAAATGGCACACTTTATCAAACACCGGTACGGAGACATACCAATTGGAGTCTTAAATGCAGTCCTATAAGCCCACAACGCATCATCGAGATTCCTTGACCAATCCGTTCTATTTGCATTCACATTTTTTGACAATATGCTTTTGATTTCCCTGTTTGAGACCTACACTTGTCCACTATCTTGGGGGTGATAAGGAGTTGGTACCTTATGATTGACATCGTACTTTGAAAGCAAAGTGTCAAATGACCTATTGCAGAAATAAGACCACCCCATCACTGATAATTGCCCAAAGAGTGCCAAACCGTGTGAAGATATTTTTCTTGAGGAATGCCACCGCACTCCGAGACTCGTTGTTGGGAAAAGCCATGACTTCTACCCACTTGGAAACATAATCAACGGCTACCAGAATGTGAGTGTTTCCACACGAACTCACATAAGGCCCCATGAAGTCTATGTCCCACACGTCAAAAATTTCAACTTCAAGAATAGTGGTGAGAGACATTTCATCCTTCTTCGATATTCCCCAGCTCTCTGACATTCATCACACCTCTTGACAAGCTCACTTGCATCTCTATACAGGGTTGGCCAATAAATCCACAACTAAGAATCTTGGAAGCAGTTCTCGCCCCACCGTGATGAGCACCGTAGGGTGAGGGACACGCATCAAGTATACTCATTTGCTCCTCCTCTGGGACACATCTACGAATCACCCCGTCATCGCAAATCTTGAATAAATATGGTTCATCCCAGTAATGATCCAAACCGTACCGTTTGAGTTTCTTCCTTTGGTTAGAAGAGAGCTCACACGGGACAATGTCGGTAACAAGGAGATTCGCAACATCCGTAAACCAAGGCATACTATTCAAAAAAACCGAGGGGAGTTGCTCATCCGGGAATGCATCATTAACTTCAAGACCATCTTTTGGCCTCCTTTCCTCTTCTAAGAGGGACAAATGATCCACACCTGATTTTCACTTCCTTTTCTATCAATGATCTCGAGGTTAAACTCTTGATGCAATAAAACCCATCTCATCAATCTAGCTTTCGAGTCCTTTTTGGTCATCAAGTACTGGAGTGCTGTGTGATCGGTGTGAACAATCACTTTGGCACCCATAAGATAAGGCCTAAACTTCTCCATAGAGAACATAATTGCTAACAACTCTTTCTCCGTCACTGTATAATTAACCTGGTCATCATTCATCGCTTTGATTGCATAGTACACCGAATGAAATATCTTGTCCACCCTTTGCCCCAAAACCTCTCCTACCGCAACGTCACCTGTGTCGCACATAAGCTCAAAGGGTGAGCTCCAATTAGGTGCGGTAATGATTTGAATGGTTTTCAATTTAGACTTCAAGAGCTCAAAAGCTTTCATGCACTCTTCATTGAAATCAAACTTTTCATCCTTTTCTAGTCGCTTGCACAAGGGGTTCACCTCTTTGGAGAAGTCTTTGATGAACCTTCGGTAGAACCCTACGTGCCCAAGTAAACTCCTAACTCCCTTGACAGAAGTAGGAGGAGGTAGTTTTATAATCACTTCTATCTTCGCCTTGTCCCCTTCGATTCCATTCTTTGAGATCTTATGGCCGAGGACAATGCCCTCCTCGACCATAAAGTGGCATTTTTCCCAATTAAGCACAAGATTTATCTCTTCACATCGAGCTAGAACCTTGTCAAGATTTTCCAAGAATTCTTCAAATGTGTCCCCAACAAAACTAAAATCATTCATAAAGATTTCGAGGAAGTCCTTCACCATGTCCGTAAATATAGCCATCATGCACTGCTGAAAGGTAGCGGGTGCATTACACAATCCAAACGGCATCCGTGAGAATGAAAATGTTCCATACGGTCATGTGAAGGTAGTTTTCTCTTGGTATTATGGGGCTATGAGAATCTGGTTGTACCCTGAGTACCCATCCAAAAAGCAATAGTAGGCACGCCCGACAAGCCTGCCTAATATTTGATCAAGAAAGGGCAACGAAAAATGATCTTTGCAGGTCACTTTGTTCAACTTTCGATAGTCCATAAATACCCTCCATCTAGTCACGATCCTAGTAGGGATCAAATCATTTTTCTCATTTGTCACAACAGTCATACCCCCTTTTTCCGGAACACATAGCACCGGTGAAGTCCATGCACTATCCGAAATAGGATACGCCACCCCTGCATCAACCCATTTGATAATTTCTTTCTTGACGACCTCTTGCATAGCCTCGTTCAACCTCATTTGATGTTCCACAGAAGGTTTTGCATCATCCTCAAGTATAATTTTATGCATGCAAAAGGCGGGCTTATGCCCCGAATATCAGCTAAGGTCCATCCAATTGCCTTTTTTCTTCTTTGAAACACCCCACGAGTGGATTTTACCTGCACTTTGGTTAAGCAAGCAGAAACAATAATAGGTAATATAGAAGATGGGCCTAAGAATTCATACCTGAGGTGAGAAGGTAGAGGCTTCAACTCCAATGTTGGTGGCTCCTCGATTGAGGTCTTTGTCGGTGGAGTCTTTCGGTTTTCCAAGTCCAAGGAGAGTTTATGGGTCCATATGAGTAGGATTCCATTCCTTGCTAGGTATTTTCATATTCAACCAAGCCATCCCTTTCATCATCCTCATGGTTCAATAAAACAGCTTCCATAGGGTCTTCTACATTGATCATTGCACTCGTGTCATCAACTATCACCTCCGTTACAAGATCAACAAAAGAGAAAACTTCATTACTATTTGGATGCCTCATTGATTTGCACACGTGGAATAAAACCTTTTCATCGCCCACCCGAAAGGTGAGCTCCCCTGCTTCCACATCTACCAATGCCTTCCCTGTTGCTAG
Source organism: Nicotiana knightiana (assembly GCA_005239525.1). Taxonomy (NCBI): domain Eukaryota; kingdom Viridiplantae; phylum Streptophyta; class Magnoliopsida; order Solanales; family Solanaceae; genus Nicotiana; species Nicotiana knightiana. The sequence continues at coordinate 65,555 of ML387533.1, read as the reverse complement.
GAAAGGCCTTCCCAATATTATAGGCACCTCATAGTCGACTTCACAATCGAGAATCACAAAATCAGCAGGAAAAATAAACTTGTCGACCCGTGCAAAAACATCATCAATAATACCAAGAGGCCTCTTCATTGTTCTATCCGCCATTTGAAATCTCATTGAAGTAGCTCTCAGTTTACCAATACCTAAAGTCTTGAATACGGAGTAAGGCATCAAATTTATACTTTCTCCCAAATCACACAAGGTCTTTGCAAAATCTGCACTCCTAATGGTATAAGGAATTGTAAATACGCCGGGATCTCGCTTTAGAGGCATCGAGTGCACAATTGCACTCACTTGATGAGTCATTTTGATGGTATCACAATCCATAGATCTCTTTTTAGTTACCAAGTCTTTCATAAACTTTGCATAACCCGACATTTGCTCAAGTGCTTCCACTAAGGGCACATTGATTGACAAGTTTTTCCTCATCTCAATAAACTTCTTGAATTGGTTTTCATTATTTTTCTTTGCAAGTCTTTGAGGATAAGGTGGAGGAGGCCTTGGCAAAGGAGCCTTGGCTTTTGGCACTACCATTTTCGGTATGTCTATTACGTGTTCCCTAGACGGGTTTCACGTCATTTTGAGTCTCCTCCTCGTTGTCATAAATATCAATCCTCACTTCATCGTTGAAATTCTCAACTCTCACTTGCTCATCAACTATTGGATCATCATCATTTTTCAACACAATATCATCATTCACAACTTTCTTCTGATTGGAGGTACTTGCTTCACCACCTCGACCGCTCCTTGTGGTCACCGCCACGGCATGGCCTGTATTGTTCCCACCCTTCGGGTTTACTACCGTGTCACTTGGTATAGCCCCCTTAGGGCGAGTGTTCAATGCTTGAGAGATTTGGCCCATTTGTACTTCAAGGTTGCAGATGGAAGTAGTGTGGGAGGCAATTTGAGCATCAGAATCGGCATTCCTTTCCATCATTCGTTTGAACATATTCTATATCCGCCCCATTTCATTATTTGAAGAACTTTTCCCTTGAGATTGATATGGAGGTGGATTGTTGGGTCGTTGATACATCGGTTGCCTTTGAAATCCCGACCCCCGATTTCCATTACCTCCCCAATTATTGTTGTTGTTGTTGCTTCCATTCCAATTGTTATTGCCACCCCTATTCTGGTTGTTGTTCCCCCAATTGTTTGAGTTGTTGTTTTTATTATTGTTCCAATTTCCTTGGAGTTGGTTGCTCAAATTTTGGTTATTCCTTTGCAATCTCCATTGTTGATTTGGAGCATTGCTCCACTGTCCTTGGTAGTTGTTGGCATACAAAACTTCCTCACTTTGGTCATCATAAGAATCATCTTGGTTGTAGCCAGTTCCACTTTGTTCATATTGATCTTGATTGCTTTGCACTTGTTGACCATGCTGTCTAGTGTTGACCGTTAGATTGACCCCTTCCATTGCATTTACTTGCTATGGTCCCTGAATTTGCTGAAGCTGTGCTTTGGATAGCTGGTTCATGGTTGTTGTCAACTCAACGATGGCTTGTCCATGGTCTTGAAGTTCCTTGTGAAGATTAATTGGATTCAGATCACCTTAGGGAACATTTTCCCGACTTTGCCAAGCTGAAGAAGTGTCAGCCATCTCATCAAGTATATCACAAGCCTCGGCATACGTCAGCTTCATAAAATTACCCCTGATAGCTGGTTTACTACACATTAGTTGTCCGTGTTTATGCCCCGATAGAATGTCTGTTGGATCATTGCTTCCGTCATGTCATTGTTGGGGCATTCCTTGACCATAGTTCTATATCTCTTCCAAATTTCATGTAGGGGTTCATAGGTTCCTGCTTGAAGGCTAAGATCTCATCCCTTAATGCTGCCATATGTCACAGTGAGAAAAACTTGGCTATAAACTTTCCAGCCAACTCATCCCACGTGCCAAAGCTTTCCCTCTAAGTGAAAAAGGGAACAATCTCAGTCTCAATGCATCATCCGACACGTTTGTATGTTTGCTTCCCCAACAGGTATCTACAAAACCCTTTAGATGTTTATATGCTTTCTGATGGGGAGCGCCAATGAAAAACCCTATTTTCTCCAATAAGGTCAACATAACATTTGTAATCTGGAAATTGCCCACCCGGATCTGGGGTGGGACAGTAGCACTAGCGTAACCTTCATTGGGAAGCACCCGATGTGCTGCCCTTGGAGAAGGCGGGGGAGGGTATGGAATGTTGTCATTAGACTGGCGGCCTCTTCTTCGAGCTTGAGGTACTAGATGCACCTCATCCTCACCATTATCATCTACCTCTTCCCCCGGGAGAACATTGCCAAGAGGATCAACCATTGTGTACCTAAAGCGATTAACACACAAAACATAGTAAAATAGAAGGAAAGAAAAACAAGACACACAACTAGTCAGATAGATAGCCAAAACCGTTTAACTCCTCCGCAACGGCACCAAAAAGTGACTAGTTCCAACCCTACACCACTATAAAGTAGCGAGGAGAGGCCGATGCAGTTTTACCCGATAGGTCGGGATCGATATCCACAGGGAGTTAATATTAGTTGGGAGTTGGGTTTCTACCTAATCTAGCTGTGCGTGTTGTTTCTAATTATACTTCTAACTATGGTTGGGATTATTCCTATTCTAATTTTAATGCTATTGATTTCTAAAAATAATCTAAGTACAATGTTTTCGTGAGAGTTCTTTAAATGATAAAAAGCACTAGGGAAGTGACTTCTGCCTAGGCGAGCATCTAATGTGGTCGAGAGTCTATGACTAGCTTGTTATGATTGGGGTCGTGATATAACCTTAACACATAAATACTCACTCTATACCTCTCGGTAGTTTGATTGACTTTGCCCGATTTGGATTTCTCAAGCCCAAATGGGTGTTCAAGCAATGCAAGTGAAATTGGCTCAAGTCGGGTATTACTATCTCTAGGTTTAGCCCTTAATTGGGGATATATATCTCTTGAATTCACCTCAATTCCTTTTTAGCATATTTTTCCTAGACTTGGGCCCTCTTTATCAAGAAGAGCCTAAGTAAAAAAGGCACGAATCAGTATTTGCAACCACCAATTCTACAGTTAAAGCATGAAATAATCTAGATATCACTAACCCATAAATAATTAAGCCCTAAAATTAAAGACTCATTAAATACCCACACTAGGGTTAGGTCACAACCCTAGCTATGGGGTCTAGCTACTCATAATAATGGTATTCAAATACAAGAAGAAAATCTAAAGATATAAGCTAACACTACTCTAAAATTACTCAAAACGGTAAAGTAGGCTTGTTCACGTGTTCCTTGATACAAAACTTAACCTAAAAATGTCAAAAATATATATTTATACACAACTGAAGTTTCTAGACAAAAATTCCCCTACGGAGGTTTCCCTGACCGCGTAATAATAGGCACGTCCGCGCTTGGACTCTCTCGGTCGAGCAATAATGAGCGCGGTCCGCGTTTTTATTCATTTGAATCTGGACCAGGACTTGTTTCGTTGACAGCGTAAAATCCACCGCGTTCGCGTGAGCTTCATTCGTGGCCGCGTATTTTGGGCGCGGACCGCGTTCTTCTGTCAAGCTTTAATTGCAAGGTATCTGAACCTTATTTCACGCTCCCAGCGGAATAGTGACCGCGTCCACGTAAGAGTAATACGCGGCCGCGTAATTTGGATACTGGACGCGTTCTTCCTTTTGAGTCCACTTTGCAAAGTCTCTGAATCTCAGACGCTGACTTCAGCGTAAATCCTATCATGGTCGCGCCAAAGGTTTTGCGGCTGCGCTTTTGTAGCGCGGTCAGTGATGGTGTTTGCTCTAAAATGCAGCTTCTCTAAACCAAAATATCGCAGACCGTGTAATAGTATCTGCCTCAGCGGTGAACACTACGTGGCCACACTTTTCCATCACGGTCAACAGTCCAGTTCCAGCCTTTGGCTTGTGAAACTTTGACTCATTCATGAGCTTATTTTGGCCTCTAGGCCTCATTTTGACTAAACCTTGCAAGCAAGCAAATTAAGTTAGTTTTCGGGAATACCTTTAGCATTTTTTACCCAAAACCTAAGCAAAAGAGAGCAAATAATAGGCTAAAATCCCTAGTTATCAATTACCTGCAAAACTTAAACGCAATGCATGCAAGTATATATGTGATTATTGCGAGAATTTAAACATGATGCATATTCCCTTTGGACCATGAAAGTTGTCTTTGGTCAATAAGGATGATGTCCTTAGACCATGATGTCCTGGGCCATGAATGGCGTGATAAGGGATTTGCAGGCCATGAAATGTTGTTTTCGGGCCATGAAAATGGTGCCTCTGAACCATGACGCCTTTGAATAATGATGTGCAATATTGAGAGATCCTCAGGCCATGGCATGGTGTCTTCCGTCTATGCGGATGATGCCTTAAGACTATGACACCTTTGGATAAAATGGCTATGTTTTAGCCCATGAGATGCGAAGACATAATTCTTGGTTGTATGCGAAGAAAAACAAGACAGAGCTTAGTCTTGTGTAAGATTGGGGAAGAGCTTAGCCCCGGGAAAGTAGAAAATAATTCTAGAGTTCAATTAGCATAATGGAGGTAACGTTTGGTATTATGCAAGTAAAGGCAATGCTTAGCCTTATGAAATTAGAGAGGCAATGCTTAGCCTCATGCAATAAAAGGAGACAAGGCTTAGTCTCATGATAGGGAAGGCAGAGATTGGGGAGGCAATGCTTAGCCTCATGCAAGAAAAGGGGACAAGGCTTGGTCTCATACAAAGGAAGGCAATGCTTGGCCTTATGCAATTAGGGAGGCAATGCTTAGCCTCATGCAAGAAGAGGAGACAATGCTTAGTCTCATGCAAAGGAAGGCAATTCTTTGCCTTATGCAATTAGGGAGGCAATGCTTAGCCTCATGAAAAAAGAGGAGACAATGCTCAGTCTCATGCAAAGGAAGGCAATGCTTAACCTTATGCAATTAGGGAGGCAATTCTTAGCCTCATGCAAAAATAGGAGACAGTGCTTAGTCTCATGAAAAGGAAGGCAATGCTTAGCCTTATGCAATTAAGGAGGCAATGATTAGTCTCATGCAAGAAGAGGAGACAATGCTTAGTCTGATGCAAAGGAAGTCAATCCTTAGCCTTATGCAATTAGGGAGGCAATGCTTATCCTTATGCAAAAAGAGGAGACAATGCTTAGTCTCATGCAAAATAAAAGGAGACGGTACTTAGTCTCATGTAATTAGGAGAGAGTGCTTATTCTCATGTAAAGGAAGACAATGCTTAGCCTTATGCAATTAGGGAGGAAATGCTTAGCCTCATGCAAAAAGAGGAGAAAGTTCTTAGTTTCATGCAAAGGAAAAAGAGACAGTGCTTAGTATCATGCAAAGGAAGGCAATGCTTAGCTTATGCAATTATGGAGGCAATGCTTAGCCTTATGCAAAAAGAGGAGACAGTGCTTAGTCTCATGCAAAGGAAAAGGAGACAGTGCTTAGTCTCATGCAATTAGGAGACAGTGCTTAGTCTCATGCAAAGGAAGGCAATGCTTAGCCTTATATAATTAGGGATACAATGCTTAGCCTCATGGAAAAAAAGAGGGCAATGGGTGATAATAGAGTATTTCTTAGCTGGAGATATGTTTGCATTTGGTGACTTTGTCGTTATGAAGATAGTGATTTTTGTGAATATTCATGTTATGTTCATTGTGCCTGCATACAAAGAAAAATTATGAGTTTTGCGGGGAAGGTTGGTCCGTGCTTTCGCCTTCTTGCTTTACTTTTGCTCTTATTTTGAGATCATGTTCGAGTTCTCCTGGGTAGCATATGGCTATTTTAAAAATAAAGTTTTCGAGAAAATATGCGTGCATTTGATAAATGTAGTTATTTAAAAAATATAGTAGTATGCAATATCAAGTAAATTAGATGAACTAATAAATGTGACACTTTAGAGACATTGCGACTTCTTTGCATTAGAATTTTGAGGGTCCTCAAAATTCTGTCCAGTTGAATAAGGAATTCTTTGACCATTTTGCATATGGCGAGGTTGGCTGGACTTGCTCCGGAATTTTGAGGGTCCTCCTCAAAATTCTGCCCTAGTTTCTGACCATGGTGGAAAGTGAAGATTTTGTTGAGTTGTGACCGAACCCACAGAGCTGCCTACATATTCCCTCTTAAACGGGAATAAGTTCAAGCGTATTTCAGTTGCATCAGATGAAGAAATGTAAACAATCTAAACATAGTATCTCTTGACTGCGTCTGGGTTGATGGGCTTTGGCCAAATTTCTCTGTCCATTTCTGCAAGTTTGAGCGCTCCTCCTGTTAGTACTCTGTGAACCATGTAGGGCCCTTTCCAATTGTGTGAAAATTTTCCTTTGGCTTCATCTTGATGCTGGAAGATCCGCTTTAGCACCAGCTACCGTAGTATGAACTGTCTAGGTCTGACCCTTTTATTGAAAGCTCTGGACATTCTGTTCTGGTAAAGTTGACCATGGCATACCGCATTCATTCTTTTCCCATCAATAAAAGCTAATTTTTCATAGCGACTTCGTATCCATTCAGCATCACTGAGTTCAACCTCTTGTATAATTCTTAAAGATGGAATTTTGACTTTGGCGAGAATGATAGCTTCAGTACCGTAGACCAGCAAGTAAGGGGTTGGTCCGGTTGATGTGCGGATTGTAGTACGATACCCTAACAAGGCAATGGTAATTTCTCGTGCAATTGCTTGTGGTTGTCTACCATCTTTCTCATATTATCTTGAAATTCTTGTTTACAGCCTCCACGACTCCATTCATTTGAGGCTTGTATGCTATAGAATTCTTATGATTGATCTTAAAGGTTTCACACATAGATTTCATTAAGTCACTGTTGAGGTTGGAGGCATTGTCGGTGATGATGGATTCAGGCACCCCAAATCGGCAAACAATACGATCCTTGACAAAATTTGCGACGACTTTCTTGGTTACAGCTTTGTAAGATGCAGCCTCAACCCATTTTGTGAAGTAGTCTATGGCCACTAGAATGAATCGTTGCCCGTTTGAAGCGGCGGATTCGATCGGACCGATGGTATCCATTCCCCAAGCGGTAAAAAGACAAAGTGCACTTGTTGCATTGAGTTCATTTGGTGGCACCCATATCATATCTGCATGTATTTGGCACTGATGACACTTTTTAACATACCTGATGCAGTCCGTTTCCATAGCCATCCAAAAATATCCTGCTCTTAATACCTTCTTGGCTAAAACGAAACTGTTCATGTGTGGTCCATAAGTTCCGGCATGTATCTTTTCGAGCAGTTTAGAAGCTTCCTTGGCGTCAACACACCGTAATAATCCTAAGTCTGGAGTTCTTCTGTACAAAATTCCCCCACTTTGGAACAAATGGTTGGATAATCTTCGGGGTGTGCGTTTCTGAGTATGATTTGCATGCTCCTGGTACTCTCCTTTTGCCAAGTATTCTTTGATATCATGTAACCACGGATTATCATCCATTTCTTCTTCAATGTGAGCGCAATAAGCTGGCTGATTATGGATCCTTACTGGAATAGGATCAATGAAATTCTTGTCCGGGTGCTAATCATAAAAGACAGAGTGGCCAATGCTTCTGCAAACTCATTCTGGATTCTTGGAACATATTTGAACTCTATCTTTGTGAATCTGTTCATCAACTCTTGCACATATATGGTAATATTTTGGTATTCTTTGTAACCCACTCTCCTAGAACCTGATGTACCAAATGGTCTGAATCACCAATTACTAACAATTCTTGGATATTCATGTCAATGGCCAAATTAAGCCCCAAGATGCAAATCTCATATTCTGCCATATTGTTGGTGCACAAAAATTTGAGTTTCACGGATACCGGATAATGTTGACCTGTCCCTGACACCAAAACATCTCAAATACCCACTCCTTTGAAATTTGCAGCCCTATCGAAGAACATTCTCCAACCGTCGTAGGTTTCGGCAATATCTTCCCCTACAAATGATACTTCTTCATCGGGAAAATACATTTTCAGCGGTTCGTATTCTCCTCCTACAAGATTTTCTGCTAGATGATCTGCTAATGCCTGTCCCTTGACCGCCTTCTGAGTTAAATAGACGATGTCAAATTCACTCAGTGCACAAGAGGTGCGTTCCAACAAAGAATACCGTGCTTCATAGGGTGTGAACTTCTTACTCAGATAGTATATGGCCTGCTCTTTCCACCCCGTCGTATCGTGTTGTCCTAAGACGCAACCGAAAGCCCCATCTAGTACGGACAAATAGAGTAGCAAAGGTATACCAGGTTCCGGCGGGACCAGGACTGGTGGTGTGGACAAATATTCCTTGATTTTGTCAAAAGCTTTCTGGCATTCTTCAGTCCAATTTATTGCAGCATCCTTCTTTAACATTTGGAAATCGTCTCACAGATCATGGTTGATTGTGCTATGAAGCGGCTGATGTAGGTGAGACGCCCCAAGAAGCTCATCACATCTTTCTTGTTCCTTGGAGGTGGCAAATCCCAGATAGCCTTGACCTTTGACGGATCAAACTCAATTCCTCGGCGGCTAACGATGAATCCTAACAACTTTCCAGCAGGGACCCTAAAAGCACATTTTGCGGGGTTCAGTTTCAAATTATACCTTCGAAGCCGATCAAAGAACTTACTCAAGTATGCTATGTGATCTGTACCTTTATTGGATTTGATGATGAAGTCGTTCACATATACTTCTATCTCCTTGTGTAACATGTCATGGAAAATGGTTGTCATGGCTCTCATATAAGTGGCTCCAGCATTCTTTATACCAAATGGAATCATTTTGTATCAGTACACTCCCCATGGCGTAATAAAGACTGTCTTCTCGGCATCTTCTTCATCCATCCAAATCTGATGATATCCCGCGAAGCAGTCCACAAAAGACTGGAGTTCATGCCTGGCTCAGTTGCCGATCAGTATGTGTATATTGGGTAACATGAAATCATCTTTAGGACTTGCTCTATTTAAATATCGGTAGTCAACACATACTTTGACTTTCCCATCCTTTTTCGGAACTGGCACAATATTAGCCAACCAGGTTGGATATTCAACCATTCTGAGAACTTTAGCTTTGATCTTCTTGGTAACCTCTTCTTTAATTTTCAAACTCATATCTGGCTTGAACTTTCGGATCTTCTACTTTACCGGCGGACACATAGGGTTGGTAGGTAGTTTAGGAGCCACTATAGACGTGCTCAAACCAGTCATATCATCATAAGACCATGTGAAAATATCTTCATACTCTTTCAGGAAACAGATGTACTCTTCTTTCTCTGATGTTGACATGTGAATGCTTGTGCGAGTTTCTTTGACTGTTTCGGAATTTCCCAAATTGACTATCTCGGTTTCGTCCAGATTGGACTTAGGCTTGTTCTCAAAAAGTTTTACTTCTCTGATAATTTCCTCAGGTATTATGTCTTCTTCTTCTATTTTCTCTGAATCACTATCCTTATGTTGCGTTGTCTCATTACATGTCACAGTTTTTGGTTCATCAGGATAAGTAATAATAATGCAGTAGAGTGAAAATATAAAGGATAATAATAAATACTAAAATAGCAAACCATTGATAAATACCAAAACGTCAAACTAAAGAAATTTTAACGATCCAAACAATTGTTTCAAAGCAAAATAACAAAATACTGAAAAATGTCTTAAAATGCACATAATTTTTTTTTTCAAAATAAATGATGCTAGCGGCCAGGTTAACTTGGAACTCGGCGGGCCCGTGATGGTGTAGTGGTCCAGTTCCTGAGAACAACTCTTTTCTCCACTGTTTGAATCACGAGGCCTTCCTCCTCCTCAACTATTGGCTGCAATCCATATCTTCATCTTCCAAGAACAGCTTCCTTAAGCCAGCTAGAAATTCATCTTCTTTAGAACCCCACATCATGTCGGCCTGATGAATCGCTCAAATGTGGTACCGGCTGCTCAAGAGGGTAATAAGGATCACGCAATGGCGGCGACCAATCATTATACTCCTGCCAGGTGTACTGATATCCAAGTCCAAAGGTTGTGCCGTGACGCTTTAGCTATATTGGTTTAGTGATACCTTAGAGATTCTTACCGAGTCTCCTATCATGTTCATACCCTACCCATGCCAATATGCTCTCTATTTTTATACTCCACCATTTATCTTTCTCAATCGCATTGGCACGCTCAATGTGATGGTAAGTCTCTCCAACCAACTTCCTTCTATTCTCAACAACCGGGACATTCTGATTTGTGTAAATAGAATTACTCCCATCCCTGTGAATGATTACTTCCTGATGATTCCATTTGAATTTCACGACCTAGTGTAGAGTAGAGGCCATAACCCCAACAACGTTTATCCAAGGTCGTCCCAACATCAGATTGTATGTGGCGGATATGTCCAACACTTAAAATTCAACATCAAACCAAGTTGGGCCCATCTGCAAACAGAGGTTGGTCTCCCCAATCGTGGCCCTTTGAAACCCATCGAATGCTTTCGCATTCATACTCCCTGCTCATATCTCATGCAAGACTTTACCCAACCTCTTCAAAATGGTCAACAGACATATGTTGAGACTTGAACCCCCATCTATCAAGATCCTGGAAATGAATTTGTCTTCGCTCTGCACTGTGATATGCAGTGCCCTGTTGTGACTCAACCCTTCCGGCGGCAGTTCATCTTCGTGGAAAGTGATCTTATGTCTTTCCAATACTGGTCCTACCATATTGTCCATCTCCCCACTGGTAATGTTATTGGGTACATAGGCTTCGTTCAACACTTTCATCAACGCATTCCTATGCGCCTCAGAGTTTTGTAGTGATAGAATGGATATCTGGGCAGGGATTTTGTTCAGATGATCAGATGATCAACCACAGAATACTCTCTTTCTTTCACCTTTCTCCAAAGATCATCCGGGCCAGTTTCAATGATAGGCGGGTTAGAAGCGGCTTCTTTACTTGTTCCTCCCAAATGTTCGGGCGTATAAACCCTATTAGTTCTGGTAATGCCTTGTGCTGCACCTATTTCCTCCATTTCCCCTTTCCTTTCCTTCTCGTTTCTACAACATAGTCTCATGGTATAGCATTAGACTTAAAGGACGGTGTAGGTGCTACTATCACGGTGAAGGGTGTGGTCACTTCCACTTCGAATAAAGTTGGCGCAGTTGAGGGCGTTGTTACTCAAACAGATTTGGTGTGGCTACTTCAAACCTCAATCAGTGACTGAATCTGTACCACAATAGGTGTGAGAGTGACTGGAGGTATTTTAGGACAATCCCCTTCACGAATAATCCCAATTGACCCTTCCAGATCCCATTCTTCGTCGGTTTCTATCACATTTACCTTCTCGCCCTTTGATCCGGAAGAGGATTGTTGCAGACATTAGGTGCAACCTCTTTTGCTTGTATAACCTTGTTGTTAATCAAGGTCTAGATCTTATCCTTAAAAGTGCGACATTCATCAATAGTATGACCCTTCATGCCCGAGTGGTAGTCACATGTCTTATTTGGGTTAATGCACTGGGAGGAATTTTCCATGGCAACAACGGAAATGGGAGTGACATAACCGACAACCTTCATTCTCTCATACAATTGGTCGATGGGTTCAGCAATCGGGGTGTATTGTCTGGGCGGTCTGCGGTCAAAATTTGGTCTAGGTTTTTGGTAGTTTTGGCGGGCTGGTGATGAATGGTGGTATGCTGGCTGGGTGTTATAAGTATGGTAAGTGGCGGAGAGTTGTTGGTATCTGCGAGGTGAAGGCCACCATCACTTAGTATCTGGGAGTTGTTATAAGTATGTGGGTGGGGGTGTTTGGTATTTGAGAGGAGACTTCGAACCTTGGGCCACCATCACTGCCCCTACTTCCTTCTTTTTAGAAATACTACCTGACTGCAAGGCTTTGTTGTAGCCTGGAGTGCTTCAAGAATTTTCACCATTCCGCTCTTAATCCCCTCTTCTATTCTTTATCCCAATTTGATGATGTCAGAAAATTTATGGTTTTCAATAACCATCAGTCTCTCATAATACTGCGGATCCTGAGCTTGGACGAAGAACTTATTCATCTGTACTTCTTCCAGTGCTGGCCTTACTTTCGCAGCTTCTGACCTCCACCGAGTAGCATACTCGCAGAAATTTTGCGTCGGCTTCTTTTTAAGATTCTGAATGTAGAAGACGTCTGGCGAATTTTTTGTATTGAACCTGAACTGATCCATAAAATCTGACGCCATGCTTACCCAGTTAACCCATTTCTTTGAGTTTTGACTGATGTACCAGAACAGGGTATCTCCAGTGAGGCTCATCATGAACAACTATATGCGAATTCTTTCATCTTTGCCAACCCCTATGATCTTGTCACAATATGTTCTCAAATGTACCTTCGGATCACCTACCCCGTCGAATATTTTGAACTTAGAGGTTTGTAACCCTCTGGAAGCTCTACGTCCGGTTGAATACAAAAATCCTCATAATTCAAACCCTCGACGCCTTTACCACTTTCGACACCTTGGACTCGTCTAGTAAGCTTCTTGAGTTCCTCCGCCATGTTCTTGATGAGTAGGTCCTTCGCGAAGGGATTCGGTGTATACAGGGTCTGTTGTGGAGTGTGGGGTAAGGATTCCACGTATATAGGGTTACTTTGCTGGATTCCAGGGATTTGGATGTAGTGGTGGTCGTTGGTTGAGTTTTGGGGATCCGGGGTAGGTTGTGGTTCATTTTGAGGAGTGTGGTAGGTGGTGGTTTGTGGATACTGGGTCAGATGATTGTGATGTTGTGGAGGAGTCGGCACTGGTGGAGGATTAGGATTTTGAGGAGGCGTGGTTGATGAGGTACGGGAGGATTTCGCGGGTGCTGGTTTTGTGTGTTCTAGGGAGGTGCTGGGTTTGTGGCATTTTGTTGATTGATGTTGAGAACATTCAGGGTAAGGGAAAGGTTTGCCAAGTTCTGGACCTGATCAAGTTCCCCTTGTAACTCCAGTACTTTTTGTTCTAACCATAAGACCAAGTCGTTCTGTGCTGGAGTACTCCGACCATCCGAAGTTTCGACATTCTCTGCATGTGTAGCATTGTCTTTCCTGATACCGCTCATGTCATCCATTTTGGATTTTCCTTTGTTTTTGGGATCACTTGGAGGAGGAGGAGGAGGAGGAGGACCTCTATATCTGGTATGATATGCTGATGATGCCAGTATGCATGAACCAACCTTAGGGAATGGGAATAAACAAAAGAAAATAAAAACAAAAAGGTAAACAAGTTAGTAAGGAGTATTAAAAGGATATTTGCGGTATTTAAACACATATTGCGGAATTATAAATTCGCGTCCTAATTTTGGGGACCTCATTGTGCCCGAGGTAGGCCTTAGCGACATATAGATTTGGAGAAAATTGATGCCAATAACTGCGTCATTTCATTAATGTGATAAATGGACCAAATCTCTACTAAAACGACAATAATTATAAAAGTCACTAATGGCATTTGACTTATTACAACCAAAGTCTAAAACGATCCTAGAAAACAAATAAAATATTATTCCTAATCTATTTGGTCCCAGAGGGACCTTCTCCATGCTTGGATTTCTTAGCTCCATCAATTAGTTTCCCCAGGTCGCGCATGTCCAACAGCAGATACGCCCTTGATAGATGCCCTCTTTCGTTGCCCTCTGCATTCTGACAGTCCGGGATCCTCTTCCTCATATTTCCCTCAAGCTTCATCAACCCCTGCTCCAAATATTCCATCCTCTCTGTTGATTTAGTAGCGATTTTTTCCACTCGTTGATTGCTTCCATGTCCCTTTTATGATGTTCAAAATTCCTGGCTTCAGACTTGAAAACCATTTTGCGTAACCTCCTGTATTTGACTTGTGCTTCAACAGCGTCGTCTATGACCCTATTCCTCAATTTAACCCCTGGATTGACATCTCCCGCTATATCATCTACCAACCATGATGAATGAAAGTACACATGGCTAGGGTGATACCGATCTGGCTTGATGGTATGTTTCTCCACGATGATATTTTGATGCCACATATGTTGTGCCTCGAACTTGAATGGAATGGCGTTCCCCTTGAATTTTGCTTTATATTGAATCATGTTGGAAACTCGAGGTATAACCTGCTTTCTCCCAGCTTGCTTCATAACCCTTATAGGAGTATAATGATAGATTCCTCTCAATCCTATTAGCACTAGATGAGGAGCCTCTCTTGACCTGATGATGAACTCGCTGCTAGGGAACCATTCAAACATCTAATGCACCTTTTCATCAGTCAGATTACTGAAGAAATGTACCCATCTCATAGAGTTTCCCCGTTGCGCAAACATGTTTGGGATAAAAGTCATTCGCTTCGGATGGTGATAGGCTATGTGGTCATTCCATGGTCGTCGTGGAAGTTCTTGACGGTATTCACCTCTCTGAAAGTGTTCTAACAACCATACCTGCAACAACAGATTGCAACCCTCGAAGTGCCCATACCTTTTTTTGCAACGGTCTAAAGCCCGATACATCTCAGCAAAAATCATAGGGACAATAGTGTAAGTTTTCCCCTCAATTCCCTCCATTAAATGCCTAGTGACCATAGTTAGGCGGGTGTGGATCCTTTCTCCCTTCATCAGAAATATCAATATCCCCAAAAATCAGAAAATGAATACAAAAACTCAGCGGTGCGTGCAACCCAAAGAAGTGATGGCAAGTTCATCATGGTAAACACGATATGACTTGCTGTGCCCATAACGCTCATAAAGGAACTCAAATGGTATATAAGACTTCTTCATACAGAGTAACTCATCATTTCTCTTGAAACCCATCATTTTCAAGAAACCTCGGGAAGTGCAGTTTTTCGGTACCAACAAACCAGGGCTATCCCACGGGAGTCCAGTGAAGCCTCTTATTTCTTCTAAAAGAGGAGTCATTTCTATGTCGCCTAAACGGAAGACGGCTCTCTTCTCATCCCAAAACATGGTGGCGGCCTCGATTAATGCATTGTTGGGTGAATGTCTAATAAAGAGGGTAAATTCCGGAGGACTCCTTTTACATGGTTTTTGTCACTTGGTGAGAGATTTTTTCACCAATCCGGCAGCAAAGGTGGGATATTTTGAACCATGCCGAACCTGGGAACTTTGTGCCTCATTTCTGCAAAACAAATAAAGTTAGCCCTTTCCCCCCTTCGGATTTGACTATGTACACATTAATGATCAGCATACCAGCATATTTTCTCTAAATAATGCACATATCGTGATTGTGTCCATTGGGATTACGGAAATCCTGGCGGACTTTGGACAAGGCCTGCCTTAGCGGGTTATCACGCGGATAGTGTTCTAACCCATACTAGGTTTGGACATGATGCATACACAGTTAATATTAGAGAGGGATTTCTAGAAGAGTCTAGACCGGTACCCTCAAGCGGAGGACATGAGAGGGAAAGGCACGGAACCGTCGACTGCATCGCTAATCGATTAGTTTTACCGCAAATAAGTCTTTCCAAATTTAAAGGGTGATTTCGGAAGAGCGCGGATACTCATCAAGTTCCGCTATGGTATTAATTGGGCACGAGTGGAATATGATGTGGAGAATGCTTTATGTATAGATAAACAACACGTTTTCAAATATTTTGCATGATGAAAACAATAAATGCAATATTAAAATGAAGCGTAAAGACATGAAAAGAAAGGAAAACAAGAAGAAGTTAGTTCGCACAATGTGGAAGTTGTAATAAAGTAAGAGAGGGAGTAAGGGTGGGGAGATACATGATGTAGCAATTTTAAAAAATAACTTGGAGCAAATAAGTATGACTACAAAAAAGGAAAACGCATGTTATAGCCAATTTGAGTTGGGATTTGCATATTAATGCGAATTCAAATAAAGGGAGAATAGGGGAAGAGGTGTGCATGCAGCAATAAAAGGGAAACATGAGCGGGGTATTCATGTAACAAAAAAAATAATAAAAGAACAAGGAAACATGTTTATCAGGGAAGACTAATTCATATAAATCAAATTCGCTATGGTAAGAGCCTAAATATCCCCAAGAGAGTCATCATGATGTCGCCCCCCTTTTCCTTGTGAAATCGGGTTTCGACATGTGACAACTCTTTTAAGGAGGTGCTAAAAGAGGAGAGTCGCCACCTAACAGTTTTAAAGTGTGTTAGGGCACCTATTTGCATATGACTCGGGTTTACTAGTTTGCATCACTAAAGATCGGTTAAGGGATCGAAATTACCTCGAAGAGAAGGTGTTAGGTACTCTTCGAGGTCCACAACTGTTGGTCCCGGTCGAACTCAAATTATACGAATTAGTCAGATAAACAAAGACAGAGCGAAAACAAGAAGTTTGGGAGGTTTTATTATCAAAAGACTTTGAATAAATACAAACACTTGATTCAAAGATAAGATGGGGGGTCCTAAGTTTTTTAGCCTAAAGGATCACCCCGTGCAACATAAATAATACTTCGTAACTTCTTTGAGATGGGGTTTTACTCGTATTATTCATCGGGTACAGATTATCATCTCCTGCTACCCGATTACTATCTTTAAGTTTTTACCTAAAGCGCACTAGTTGGTTCTAAATCGTGCCTTATGCGTGCACTACCTGTCCCATGCCTATGGTCTAGGAGGCATTTGAACCTCTATCTTGGGTGGTTCTAGACTTGACTTCGGCTGCTCAAAAATGTTAAAATTAGGCGACAAATCAAAACAAATAGGACTGCAATTAAATACATTTAAAGGCTCACATAAGCCTCCGCAATTAGACAGACAAATGCATGTAAACAGATTTTACATATTAGGAAGTTTTCAGAATTGAAGGGATTGCAGTTGTTAAACTCTATATGCATAGTTTCTAGATGATCTGATTCAGATACGCAAGCCATTTTTTTAGACCTAGGATTTCTAAATTACCAGATGGTAAGTGCCTGGCGCTGCTAAACCATTTATTACAGATTATTAGTTAACAAATCTATAGGCATGATCTTTAAGTGATTTATACAATAAGGAACAGTGGGACTTACTGAAAGTGCTCAGAATTATTACACTTCTTAATAATAGTGTGGATAGACAATAAAACAGCATTTGAAAAGCGAGTAATGATATCCTATAGGCATAATTTCTAAAGCTTGGCAATTGGAACTGATTTTATGCAATTAACTCTTATAGGCATGCTTTCTAAAAATTGATAGTTGGAATTGATTTTACACGTTTAGCTCCTATAGGCATGATATCTATTGAGCATATTAAGGAGCAGTCGTTAGAAAATATTTCCTATAGGTATGCTGTCTAGCAACACATAGCAGCAGATACAAGAATAAGGTAGAACACTCATGCATTGACGACATAATAATTATGTGAGTGTGTGATTCCGTAATGATATGATTTCTAATAGTGCACAAAGAGATTCACATATAACCGAATTGATCAAACAAATCCTACGAACATGCTATCTACCCTTTTCATGCAAGTATTAGGAGATACCCATTTCTCAATTTCACTATTACCCCAATTGTTATTACAGAATTATTACAAGCCCACTAATAAAATTATAAAGTAATACAAATAAATATAGTAGGCCCAAGACAGGCCCAACGGATACCCACCCCTGCCAGGCCTTTAACTAAGCTCTTTCTCCACGCGGATCTCAACATATCCCAGAAACCATAGGAGAACTCGAACCAAACCCAACAACCATGGTTTGATCATAGGATCCAGGAAAACAATCACTTACACAACTCAGTTGGCATATTCAGTAGGCAGAAAGAGGGGTAGAATTGAGTAGTCAGGAAAATGGCCAAGAACCTCAGGCCCTAGGGTGTCAGAGTTCACAAGGGTCTCAAAGTGGACCCCGAGAAGTTCTCACACTATAGAGGTTAATAGAGAAAGATTTAGTAGCCTTGGCTTTCAGCCGGCCAAGAATTATAGGTTTATAATATGGTAAACAACCCACGAAAATAGTAGTCAAATAGCAGAATTTGGAGAAGTGCATTTGCATTTTAGGAACATGCATTGCAAAAGAGATCACACAATGAACATATCAACACGGAGGGTACACAGACTCAAAGAGACAGGTTAATGTTGTAAGTCTACACTTAGCACATTAGGGCAGGGTACATCTGTAAGAAGCAAGGGGGATTATGGCTTCTAAGATTACAAAGTTAATAAGTAAAAGAGCATTAGGCAAGTAAGACAAACAATTAACTTAATAGGTTCAAGCCTAAGGGTTAGATTATGCTACACCAGGGGTTAAACAGTGCAACTCATACCAACAAGGCAAACAAAATCAGATTATGTAATTTCAGAGGCATGAATATGCTAATTAGAACATAAGAGAATGAACATTGCAAAGGTTGGGAACTAACCAGTTAGTGATCGACAAGTAGACAAACAAGAAAAGAACAGAGTCACTTTGAGCGTCAACTATGCAGTATAACCCAGAACCTTAGATGCGTCAAGTTCCCAAGGGCTTCAAGGAACCCATGGCAACGCTCACACCCAAGGAAGGCCGAGAAAATAGGAATTACGGTGGCCTTTCAGCCGGCCAAGAGCCAAAACAGGACAAGAGAATGAACGAACAACGGAGTGAAGATCCTTCATTTTTAGTGGAAATTTTAGTGATTCCAAGTCTGTCCAAAAAAAGGGAAGGGGGATAGGTTTATATAGCAGTCAAAATCGAGCAACAAACAAGGAAACAGAGTAATTTAAGCAACAAACAAGGAAAAGAAACATACGAATCGATTTGAAATCAATTTAAGAGAGAAATCTGTAAACCCTAGTTTTTTAAGGAAAGTGTAAATCAACGGAATCTAAACAAAATCGAACTCACACAGTAGCATTGAATGTATATAGACGAAATAGCGCTCAAAATCAGAGATTCGAACTATTTTGGTTCGATTTTGGAAGAGATTTCTTGAATTGTTTAGGCAAGCACCTAAGTAACACAATAAACGAACAACCAGTACCACAAGGGGTCAACTATGGCAAGAGTATGGCAATTGAATCCCATTATTAGTGGGATTAGGAGAAGGATTTATAGGGGCGGCGGCTAGGGTTCTTCAGAGAAAGAAGCGGAGGTTGAGAGAGTTTAGGGGCGACGGGTTAGAGGGGATTGGGTTAGGGTTTGGGGGTTGGGTAATTTAAGAAAGGGGAATTAAATGTGGGTCGTTGATCTTAGAGATCAACGATCAGGATTTTAAAAGGGGTTGGGTCGGGTTAGCTAGGCGAGCCATGACAGGTTTGGGCTGGGGTTATTGGATTAGTGTATTGGGCTGGTCTGGTCCAAAAATCTAATTAAAAATTGGGCTAGCTTTTAAAAATAGAAATTAAAAGGAAAATAATTTAAATAAATATATAAAAATTCTACTCATGCGAATTAATACTTTAAATATTAATAATAAGAGACTATAAAAAATGTAAGATATTATTTTGACCCTAAATGAAATATCAATCGCAATAAGAATGCAAAATGTAGGCTATTATTGCAAATTTATGAAAGTAGCCTAAAAATACCATTGTAATGGGGTAAAAATATTCCAAAAGTGTATTAGGGATGTAAATAATAATTTTAAGTGATTAAGTCATCACAAATAATTTAAAAGAGTAATTACTAAAATTGTCTGTAAATTAACGCAAGGAAAAAATTGATTTAAAAGCTCTAAAATTTTGAAAATTATAAGAAATACTTGTGTAAATCTTGTGAATTAATAATAATGCAAAAATGGTATTTGAAAGTATGTATATTATTTGAAAAATATATGAGGGAAAAATTGGATATCAACAATCATGATGGTTACAAATGAATGGAATTCCTCTTTGTATAGTAGAGGAATCCTAATTAAGGTATACTTCTAATCAATAGGAAATCGTATAAACAACTGAATAACCGTTATAGATTTGATCCATTCCGAGATTCACACCACGATCTTTGTCCAATCACTAATATCTCACTTTGTCCGTTATAAAGTTATCTCGATATTACTCGAAGTCTATCTCTTCTGGACTCGATTACTAACGACCTCAATCTGGAAAGAGGCTTCAATTTCGGACTCAACGTCTCAGCTCTTCGATCAACTTCCTAATCTAAATAAAAATGCAAAATCTGGCAACACCGATTCCTACCGTATACAAATAGTCCCCTAATTTCTTAGAATATAATGATAAGAAACGATTTATGCCTCGATTTTCCTACGACCTCGGTAGACAGTGATGTCATCTTCATGTTCTAAGCGATGGAAGTGACTAAAACGTCCCATCGGTAAATTTCCCCAAACCATTAATGTGCTTCAGTGGGCCGTCAGCCACTAGTGTCATCGAACCTTCACCGTAAGTCTACAAATATGGCTTCTTTTGTTGAATCAATTTTTTACTTTCATCTTCATCTAAGACTTCAACTTTCTCAATCTCTTCTTTTTCATCATTCCTTAGGCCATCTCTGATAGTTTTAAATCACCAGAACTTAACACTTTCCTCTTTCTTCTACTTGTATAATGGCAAAAACATCCAAAACCGTTCCACAAAAAGAAAAGGCCTCGTCTTCTTCTTCCCGATTAGCTGGTGATAAAATGCTGATGGAGCCATTCCCTGTGGAGTATGTTCCCGGCCCGTTGTTTTAAAGTCCGATGATCACGCTCAACTATGTCTTGTAGAAGACTTAGCGGGCGTTGCAAATATAATCCTGGGGTATTATGCCCAGAGTCGATCCCACATGGAATTAACGTATCAAGCAGGCTGTTTAAATTAGTACTCAGCTGTCACCTGATGTTGTTTAAGTTACTAATACTAAATATTAAAAGTAAAGATTAACTATACTAAGGTATAAACAATTGTAGTAAAATCTAAGGTTATAGTTTCCCCCGCTGGTGAACTTACTTCTCGGATACTTCGTATAGCTTGATTAATCGTCTCTATCAATCATGAACGCTCTATCTACCATAAATCTCTCTCAAGTAATTATGATAATTTACTAGACGCACTCTCTCAAGTTACGCTAGCTAGATTGCATTACAGTTCACTTAGATTGCACCCGAAGTATCGTTATCTCTAATCCAACCTCTAAACCCTCGGTTATGACTTTCGTCTATACTCTGGGAGTGGTGTTGTTCAAACAATTACCTAAATATGCACTCTCTCTCAAGTAGATACATAATAAATAGGCACAGCTAATTGAGGGCCCTTCAATCAACTACAACAAGAACGTAGTTGAACAAATAGAGTTTAATCAACCAATCAAAGCTATATTAATATCACAATAAGTTTATTCCCCAACGGGTTCCACACGAAATTAGCTAAACAAATTCATAAGAATAAAATCTAAAATAACTAGCATAATTAAACTACAAAGTAAGGAAGAAAATATGTACAAAGTGGATGTTTTGCCTTGGATCCACACTAATCTCC
>ML387533.1:26024-44144 GCA_005239525.1 Nicotiana knightiana | reverse complement strand
CCTGGCGTTTGGACCCAAACGCCTGGCTAACGCCAGGCCAGGGCTGGCGTTTCAGCCCAAACGTCTGGCTAACGCCAGGGTAGGGCTGGAGTTTCAGCCCAAACTCCTGGCTAACGCCAGGTATGGTCAGGCTGTTTGGCTCTGTCGCCCGGCTATCGCCCGGGTGTCTCCTTTCGCGTATCTTTCGACGTATTTGCACCTTTTTAGCTCCGTTTCCATCTCCACTTCACCTACACATGAAATAAACTCCATTAAGCACATAAAAAGTGTATTTTTATCATTAATGCACATAAAATGTAAGGTATATCACATGTTAAACTATGCAATTTAGTCTCGCATCATCCGACTTCAAATTCGAGAACCCTCCATCGATCCCTGGCCGAAGTGAGCACGTATTGAGATATATCTGCTCGATCACAGTGGGATATATCGAGGATGTAAAAAGGTATTGCAACTGGGGGGATAAAGTTGTAGAGATCCCTTCTCCCTACGAAAGTATTACTACCCACGTGGAAGGGTTTCTAAGTGTTTACACTTACCTTTTCAGGTTGGGTCCCCTCGACCCTGTTATTATAGACTTTTGCAAAAGATACCAAGTGACCCTTGGCCAAGTTCACTCTTCTTTTTGGTGCATCATGATCATGCTCCGTTTCTTCTCCAGCAAAATCGAGGGGCTGACGTTTACCCTCGACCATCTCATCAGGTTATACCGCCCACCGAATCTTTCGAGGGTTGATCAAACTGCAACGTCGAGTGACCAAGGCACTGTTCTCAAGTATTGATGAGAACAAGGACCGGGGGTGGATGAGTTAGTTTGTTCGGGTAAGGACCTGTGACCTCATCCCGAAGGAGAAAATGCCATTTCCCAAGAAATGGAACCCGAGGCATAAGTAACACTTTACTTGTTAGTTTCTAGTTTTTGCTTCATTTTGACACCTTCTTTTGTCATGCATCGACTGCTTCGATGCCTCGAGGAGTTCCTGACCTCGAGGACTGGGTTCAAAAGTTTGTTTCGACTTCCTCCTATGCTGAGTGCTGTTGGAGCGACTTGGCAAAAGGCAAATGGGAAGCAAAAAACCATGGTGAGTTTCCCTCTCCTTGTTTCTGAAGTGTTGATTGCATTTACTTTTCTTACTTAGTCTCTTTTTGTGGAGGCCTGAACAAAGACTCAGTCTTCAGGCCTCCGAGTGGTGAGGAGGAAGTTATGACCCCGGATCCGAAGCCGGGGAAAGATAATAAGAGGAAGAGGGTCTCGGCACCCGAGGTTCCTAAACCCAAAAAGGCTCCAGCTCGAAGACGCAGGGGGAATGTCATCCCTTTGTCTGTTGAGTCAGTCCGAAAGCTGAGAAAAGAAGAAGAAGAAGAAGAAGAAGAAGAAGAAGAAAACGAGGGTGGTGATTCGGCACTTGTAACTCGAGTAAGGAACACCGCCGAGACTGTCAAGCCCTTGAAGCCGGAGGCGGTTGTCGATACTCACCCTCGTGATGAGGAGACTTTGAAGAAAGATTCAGGCAAAGTCCCCAAATCGTTTGAGGTCGAGATTATCGCTTGTCCAAAAAACATACACGAAGGGGATGGTTCTGAGACCCCCATAGCTGAACAGAGCACCCCGAGCGATTCGCTCGGGGCAGTGATAGCAGGTCACTTTCCTTCTCTACCGGCTTTCTTCGAGGAGGCCATAAGAGATGTTCGGGCCATAAGGACCCCAGACATAGGCGGAGTCCCCGGTGAAGAGGAACCCTTTCGGGATTGTTTTACCGGGGTCGATGATGCCTCTGATCTCAAGGATGAATTTACCCTCTTCGAAGAGGCCCAACACCTTGTGACTTGGGTAAGTATTAACTTTGTTGATGTAATTTTCTTTTACTTTTCCTTCCTTCTGTCTAACTTCTATTTTTTCTCATATAGGCTTTCTCCAAGTCTCAAGCCGACTTGAGCCAATGTGAGCTCGATCTTCAAAAGCTTTCAGAGGAGAGAAATGCTCTCAAGCTCCTTTGTGGGTAGAAGGATGAGGAGCTCAGGGACCCCTGAGCTGACTTGGCCAAGGTCCGTTAGGAGGAAACCGAGCTGAACGAGCAGGTAACTATTCTTTTGAAAAAATACGGTCTCAATCTAAGGGTGGAAGCTAACGTTTCGATGTCTCAGTTGCAGCAAAAATTGAGAAGATCAAGCTGTTCTGGGTGGAGGTCGATCAAGTTAAAGATGACTGCCATAGGGTAAGAAGGGAATGGAACGCTTTGCTACGGAGAAAGAGGCTACCTTGTCCCAACTGTCATCGGCCGAATCCCAACTTCGAAGTGCTCAATCCAGGCCAAGAGGATCGAGGAACTCGAGGATAAACTCGTGAAGGCCCAAGCTGAGGCCAAAAAGGCAAAGGCCCAGGCTGACAAGTCAGTAGCTATATACCTGGATGATGCTGAGGCCGCTCAAGCCCAGCTAAGTGTCAATCTCGAAGGGAGACCCTCGAGGAGATTCATGCCCGAGGCTTCGAACTTTCTGAGGAGATAGCTCAAGCAAAGATGCACGAAGCTGATGCCAGGCTATTGGCCTCTTCTAATGATGAAGATGATAACAAAGGTAGCGAGAGCAGGTCTAATAAAGGTGAGGGGCCCGAAGAGGAAGCTGCCTCAGAGAAAGAAGTCACCCCGAGCATAGCTAGGACTCTTGTACTTTTTTCTTTTTTGTGTAGAACCCTTGTCGGTCCTTTGTGAATATTCTTGTTCAGATATATAAAATATTTCCCTTTTCAATTTTTTCTCAGTTTTTGCCTTGCGATAATTTCAACCTGCCTTGTGCCTTGTAAAATTTTAGCATACTTCATAATACGTTTAAGACTTCGGAATTGGGAAATTTGACCGAAGTTACAATAACACTGCTTTCATAGTGGAGTCCGAGTAAAATTCGAACTCAAAGTAATAGAACCGGTTTGTATTGAGTGAGAACAGATTCTCGAACTGTAAAATGTAATGGCCCCCAGGCTCTTTGAATCGGGCCGATATGGCCCTAAAAGAATGGCTTTTCCCCTTCTCGGCTCAAAGACTTCATAAAATTTTCATTATGCCTTAACATGAATTTTTTACCCATTGGATTTTTTGAGGGTTTAATATTGATCGAAACCCCTTTACCTTTTATGCCTTAGCACAAATTTGTATTTAAATAATTTGATACCTCTTAAGGTCTTTCGAGGGCTGATATTATCGAAGCCCTTTGAATTTTGTCGAGGGTAGCATTTTTTAACCGATTTTTCAAGGAATTCGAAGGCCTATTTTTATTGCGGGATTTGGACGTCTTCGAGCTGGGCTAGTTTGACTGTAGCCTTTGGGTATGCCTCTTGGTCTTGTTTTCCCAATAATGATGACCTTGGCCTAAAAATCGAGGTTTGCCTCTTTGAGATCTTATGATTGCGAAATTAGATAGTTCGAACATGTTGATTTTCGATGGCAGTCCTCGAGTATGGGGTTGATCGTTTGAGGTGTATTTATAATTGGCCCTTGAGCTAGTTTTCTCAAGAAACTGTAAGTATGGAGCTTGTAAAATAGAAATTTTAATTAAGGCACAAGATATATGGTAAGGAAAAGTACTTCTTTGAATGGTTCATACATGCGTACATTTTTTGCCGTTAGGGTTCGAATAATCTATATGGACACGGTTCATTCGACCGTTTGGCCCATTACAAAATTTTTCCATCGAGACCCTATCGACGTGAAGTATTTTCCTTGAAAATATAACATCCGAGGGTGATGCCCCTAGTATTCAAGGTTGATTGTAAGGAAACCTCGGACACTCTAAGTCAGCACGAACAATGGCTGCCTTGTTAAAAATCTTGCCGGAAAAACCTATTTGGGATAAAACCCAGTCGAAGGGAAAAAGAGTGCAACACGTGCTTTAAGGTCCTCATATCTTCCTGCTTGGTAAGAACTTCGATACCTTTGCTCGAACACCTGAAAATAGGTTAGTGTAAAATGTAAATGAAAAAGGAGAAGGTCATATCGTAACAATAATATCGCCTGAGGAGTGATATGTTCCAGTTATTTGGTAGTTGCTCACCGTTTATTGTGCCTAGCTTTTAAGATCCCTTTCCAATGATATCGAGGACTTGATAGGGTCCTTCCCGATTTGGGCCGAATTTTTCTTCATTAGGGTCTCAAGTGTTGATGGTGACTTTTCTCGGGACTAAGTCCCCAATTCTGAAGTGACGAAGGTTGGTCCTCCGATTATAATACCTTTTGATGTGTTGTTTTTGCGCGGCCATTCGAACGAGCGCGACTTCTCTTTTTTCATCCAGTAGTTCAAGGCTAGTATTCATAGCCTCGTGATTTGATTCTTCCGTTGTGGAACGAAACCTAGCGCTGGGTTCCCCGACTTCGACCGAGATCAAGGCTTCAGAGCCATATACTAAGGAGAATGGTGTTGCCCCTGTACTGGACTTTGATGTTGTTCGATAGGCCCAAAGGACTTCGGGTAGAATTTCTCTCCATTTTCCCTTGGCGTCGTTCAATATCTTCTTTAGATTCTGAATGATGGTCTTGTTTTTTGATTCAGCCTGCCCGTTTCCGCTAGGATGATATGGTTTCGATAAGATCCTTTTTATTTTGTGATCCTCAAGAAGCTTTATTACCTTGATGCCGCTGAATTGCTTCCCGTTGTCGCATACAATCTCGGCAGGTATTCCGAATCGACGTATGATGTGATCCCAAACAAAGTCTAGAACTTCTTTTTCTCTGAACTTATCGAAGGCCTGTGCTTCAACCCATGTAGAGAAATAGTCAGTCCTAAATAAAATGAATTTAGCTTTACCTGGGGCCAATGGCAGAGGGCCGACTATGTCTATCCCCCATTTCATAAATGGCCAAGGGGATATGACCGAGTGAAGTTGTTCTCCGAGCTGGTGGATATTGGTGCATAACTTTGACACTTATCACATTTTCGAACAAATTTCTTAGTGTCTTTCTCCATATTGGCCAAATAGTATCCTGCTCTGATGATTTTGTGAACTAGTGATTCGGCACCGGAGTGGTTCCCACAAGTATCCTCGTGAACTTCTCGTAGGACATAATCGGTGTCCCCTTGTCCCAATCATACTGCTAACGGTCCGTCGAACGTCCTCCTGTACAATGTTCCATCCCCAGCCAATGTGAATCGAGCAGATTTTGTTCATAGAGCCCTCGATTCTTTAGGGTCATATGAAAGCTTTCCGTTTTTTAAATACTCAATATATTTATTCCTCCAATCCAAAGTTAGGCTTGCAGAGTTCATCTTAGCGTGACCCTCTTTGATTACTAACTTTGAGAGTTGAATGACAGTCGCTGAGCTGATTTCGTCGTCCTCAATTGATGATCCCAGATTTGCAAGGGCATCGGCTTCACTGTTTTGTTCTCGAGGTGCATGCTGCAAAGTCCATTCTTTAAAACGATGTAATGTCACATGTAGCTTATCCAAATACCTTTGCATTCTATCCTCTCGAACCTCGAAGGTTCTGTTTACTTGGTTTATTACCAGTAGGTAGTCACATTTGGCTTCGATAACTTCTGCTCCCAAGATTTTAGCTAGTTCGAGACCTGTAATCATGGCTTTGTACTCGACGTTATTGTTAGTCAACTTAGAAGTTTTGATAGATTGCCTAATAGTGCTGCCCGTAGGTGGCTTCAAAATGATGCCTAGCCCGGACCCTTTCACATTCGAAGCGCCATCTATAAAAAGGGTCCACACCCCCGATGATGTACCCGATTTTAACACAAGTTCATTTTCCACTTCGGGTACAAGGGCTACCGTAAAGACGGCTACGAAGTCTGCCAAAATTTGAGACTTGATGGCCGTTTGGGGTTGATATTTGATATCGTACCCACTGAGTTCGACGGCCCATTTGGCCAATCGGCCCGACAGTTCTGGTTTATGTGAAACATTTACGAAGTGGGTAAGTGGTTAATACACATATTAGGTGACATTGAAAATATGGTTTTAGCTTCCTAGAGGTGCTTATTAGAGCAAGTGCCAATTTTACTAAGTATGTATATCTAGTTTCTGCTTCTCCTAGAGTTCTACTTACATAATAAACAGGAAATTGCATACCTTGCTCCACTCGAACTAGGACACCACTTACCGCAATTTCCGAAACCGCCAAGTATAAGTGAGCTTTTCATCTGCCTTTGGAATATGAAGCAATGATGGGCTCGAGAGATATCATTTTAATTCTTCTAACGCCTGCTGGCACTCCGGGGTTCAGGTGAAATTCTTCTTCTTTTTGAGTAGTGAGAAGAACCTATGGATCCGATCTGATGATCTCGAGATGAATCGACCTAAAGCAGCTATCCGCCCTGTCAGCTTTTGTTCAACTTTAATGCTATCTACGACAGTGATGTCCTCGATAGCCTTGATTTTATCGGGGTTGATCTCGATCCCCCGATTTGACACCATGAAGCCGAGGTATTTGCCCGAACCGACCCCGTAAGCACATTTCTCGGGGTTGAGCTTCATGTTATATTTCCTCAGTATCTTGAACGTTTCCTACAAATGTCTCAAATGGTCCTCTGCTCGCAGGGACTTAACTAGCATGTCGCCAATATATACTTCCATTGACTTACCTATTTGTTCTTTGAACATTTTATTTACTAGGCGTTGGTAGGTAGCACCTGTGTTTTTTAGCCCGAAGGGCATTACGTTATAGAAATATGTGTCATACTTAGTGATGAATGAAGTGTTTTCATGATCTTCCGGGTTCATTTGAATTTGGTTGTACCTGGAATAGGCGTCGAGGTCGGCCGTGGCTTCGATCATATGATCGATGTTAGGTAGGGGAAAAGAGTCTTTGGGGCATGACTTGTTTTAATCCTTATAATCTACACACATCCTAAGTTTGTTCCCTTTTTAGGGGCTACGACTACATTTTCTAGCCATTCGGGATATTTTACTTCCTGAATGGATCCTATTTTGAGAAGCTTAGTTACCTCGTCCTTGATGAATGTGTGTTTTACCTCGGACTTGGGCCTTCTCTTTTGTTTCACTGGTCTGAACTTCAGGTCCAGACTCAATCGATGTGTTGTTATCTCTTGTGGGATCTCTGTCATATCTAAGTGGGACGAAAGAAAAACAATTTATGTTAATAATAAAAAATTTAATGAGTTTCTTCCTGAGTTTAGGGGTTAACCCCGTACCCAGGTATACCTTTCGTTCGGGCAGATACGCGATCAATATAACCTGTTCCAGCTCTTCGACTGTTGATTTGGTGGCGTCGGAATCTTCGGGAATGACCAAGGTTCGAGGGGTCCAATAATCGTCGTCTTTTTATTCCTCCATTTCCTGCTTCTCCGATTCAGTCGAGGCTGGTGGCTGTGATTGCTATTTGGTTTCCTGTTTTCCTTTGATGTCCAATCCCTTCGACGTTGAAAGTGCTGATATCGGTATCACCTCATCGCCTGTGAACATTTCCTTTGCAGCATGCTGCTCCTCATACACTGTTTTCACCACATCCGGTGTAGGGAATTTCATTATTTGGTGGAGAGTCCAAGGGGTTGCCCTCGTATTGTGAATCCAGGGCCTCCCAAGTAGGGCGTTGTACCTCATGTCGCCCTCGGTTACATGAAACTTTGTTTCTTGAATAGTTCCAGCTACGTTCACCGGTAGGATGATCTCTCCTTTAGTTGTTTCACTAGCCAAGTTGAAACAGTTCAAGACCCGAGATGCGGGAACGATTTGATCTTATAGGCCGAGCTGCTCCACGACCCTCGATCGGATGATATTTGCTGAGCTACCTGGATCCACTAAAACATGCTTAACTTGAACTTTATGCAGTAAGATAGAAATTACCAGAGTATCATTGTGAGGTTGAGAAATTTCTTCTACTTCCTCATCGTTGAATGATACGTTGACTTCGGGCACATAATCTCGGGTCCGTTTTTCCCTAGTAATTGATACCTTAGTTCGTTTGAATACATGCCCTTTTGGAATACCGACCCCCTCGATGATCATATGGATTACATGTTGTGGCTCTTCCTGTTCATTTTTCCTGTTGGCGTCCCTTTATCTGAAATAATTCTTGGCTCGATCACTTAAGAACTCTGGAAGGTGGCCCTCGTTGAATAGACGGGCTACCTCCTCTCTTAGTTGCCTGTAATCCTCGGTTCTGTGGCCATGTGTGCCGTGATACTTACACATCAGTTTGGGGTTTCTTTGGGAAGGTTCAGTCTGTATGGGCCTTCGCCATATAGTATCTTTGATTCTTCCAATTGCCGACACAATACCCGATGGGTCGACATTAAAATTATACTTCGACAATCGAGGTGCCTCTATAGGATCGTCGTGCTTATCACAACCACTTTTGCTCATAAGTACTCGAGAACTCTGTCCTTGATCTCTTCTTCGAGTTCCTAATTGGTCATATCCTCGACCCTGATCTTCGACTGGTACCGACTATGTACATCGGCCCAAGTCACCACCAGATATTCGATCAAATTTTGCTTCAGTTGGCGTGACGCTATCGAACTTCATTCATTCAACCACTGAGTGAAAGCTTGAACATACCAGTCATCTGTGACACTCCATGCGTTCCCTTTGAAATCGGGATACGAACTCCCTTAGCATTTCATTATCCTTCTGTTTTACTTTGAAAATGTTCGATTTCCTCGTCACAACCTTTATGGCCCCAACATGTGCCTTTACGAAAGAATATACTAACATGGAAAATGAGTCGATGGAATTTGGCGGCAGATTGTGGTACCAAATAATTGGTCCCTTGGATTCTCTCCGAACTTTTTTAATAGCACCGATTTGATCTCGTCATCTTCCAAATCGTTACCTTTGATGGCGCATGTATAGGAGGTGACATGCTCGTTGGGATCGGTGGTCCTATTGTACTTAGGTATATCTGGCATACGAAACTTTTTAGGAATGGGCTTCGGAGCCGCACTTTGAGGAAACGACTTCTGTACAAATTTCTTCGAATCCATCCCTTTCAAAATTGGTGGTGCCCGCGGTATCTGATCAACTCGGGAGTTGTATGTTTCCACTTTCTTATCATTTGCTTCTTTTTCCTTCTCTCCCGACTTAATTCGTTTGGTGAGCTTCTCGAGCATTTTCATTATTGCTGGATCAGTCCCCAATTTGTTATTATTCGACCTCTTTGGTACTGGCTCGGTACGATAGGTGGCTTCTGGTTCGACCCCACTCGGAGTTCTATGTTGATTCTGTAGTTGTGCAATAGCGGCTTGTTGAGCCTGTAGCCTTTCGAATATTACATGGAGACTGACTCCTCCATCTCCTCTGCCCTGTGCATCTTGGCCACCAGATCAGCCTTCTCTGCGTACACTCCCTTCAAGGTCTGCGCCCAGGTTCGCATTCAAAGCAATGTGCGAGCTGACGTCGACTGGGTTGGCAACATGTGCTCCCCCGAGATCAGCTTGTGGCACCTCGACCCCTGGAGCAATTACATTGTCGTTTTCCACGTGAAATCCGAGGCTATTGTCACCATGTGTGGGTGCGTTTTTTGAGCTTGACATGTTTTAACCTGAAAGCAAAAATACTTGACAAGAACAAGCGTAAAATAGTGTGTGTTATCAGAATCAGTATTGAATAATCACCATTATCCTTAGCCCCGCGGTCGGCGCCAAATTGTTTACCCTAAAATTCGGATAACAATTAAACTTATATTGTAGTTTTAAGAATATGTGATTTCGTCTAATACCAATTGATAAACGAGAAAATAAATGAACTGTATTGAACTATAAAAAAAACCAAATCAGTGTTAAAGCTGAACCTCGACCTCGAATTGATGTGACCTCGAGGTGGTAATGTAAGAGCAATAAAAGATCAACAATCCAGATGAACAGTAAGTAGAGCAATAAGCAAGAAAGAAATGATTGTATATACTTTTCTAAGCGAATCATGATGGTTACAAATGAATGGAATTCCTCTCTATATAGTAGAGGAATCCTAACTAAGGTATAATTCTAATTACAATAGGAAATCTTATAAACAACTGAATAACCGCTATAGAATTGATATGCTCCGAAATTCACGCCACGATCCTCGACCAATCACGGATACTCGTAGTCTATCTCTTATGGCCTCGATTACTATCGACCTCGATCTGGAAAGAGGCTTCGATTTCAGACTCAACGTCTCAGCTCTTCGATCAACGTTCCAATCTCGATAAAAATGCGAAATCGGGTAACACCGATTTCTACCGTATACAAAAGTTAACTCCAATTAACGTCTAATTAACATATGAGATTCTAAGTAAGGTCGATTAATTCTAGACGGAGGATGTAGGCATCTTTTAAAGCTCGTATCAAAACGGTTTACCTTTTGGACTTAAGTAATTAATCTTAAGTTAAATATGAATGTAATAAATAGGTGAGTAGTTCGTTATTTTGAAAAGCATTTGCACTTTCAAACTTATTAAGGACAGTTGCAAGATAATTAGAGCAAACTCAATGGGTGATAAGTGGATTATAGCCTACCCATTTATCTCTCATTTATCTATTTTGTTGATCTTTATGCGCCCTCCGACATATCAATATCTGAACAGTTAATAAATTGATAGGAAATATCTACTAAAATTATTTTCTAAATGAAATTTGTTTCTCTTCACATATTTTATCTTAGAAACCCATCCAGACTCTAAACAAAATAACTGACATTGTAGGTACACGAACAACGTGAAGAAAATACAACCCAACTACTACAACACTACTACAACAATAATAAATCCAGTATATTCCCAGTAAATGGGATCTAAGAAAAATAATTTGTACGCATATATCCCTACCTAACAGATAAAAATGCTGTTTTCAATAAATCATCGGCTCAGGAAAAGAACCCAACTACTACAATAAAAATTATTATAAAAAAGAAATTGGACTTATAAAGCATTTATTGAAGTGATGCGGTGGAGTGGATGTATATTATTTTTCTACTGATCATGGAACTATTTGGATGCCCCTCTCTTGTAAGTTATAACATGTATAGTGTTTGAATTAAGGAAATTACGAGCTTGGTTTGTAATTAAAGATGATTTATATTATAATATAGTCAATTCATACGATTAAATCATGTATTATGCATATAGATAAAATTTGTATCTCTTTTATATCAGCTAAATTTAGACGAAAAAAATTATATCCTTCATCTACTATTGTTTTTTATAACCGCGCCGAGCGCGGACAAATTAACTAGTTACTGATATTACATGGGATTAAATACATGAATAGCATGAAGAAAATACACACAACTACTAAAATAATTAAAAGTTAGGAGTATTTTCTAAAAGAAGATTAATTTCTCTTCACATATTTATCTTAAAAAACCATCCAAACTCTAAACAAAATAACTAACATTGCAGAAACTTTAAATACACGAATAACATGAAGAAAATACAACACAACTACTACAATTTTTAAAAAAGAAAATTAATTTATCCTCACATATTTATCTTAGAAAACCATCCAGACTCTAAACCAAATAACTGACATTGCAGGGAAAGGTATATATATATACACACGAATAACATGAAGAAAATACAACACAACTACTACAATAAAAACTTCAAGCAAATCATACACAATTACAACGTGGTTTTGTATGCTAACATAAATCATCATTCACAGTTATATTTTGTTCGCTGTGAGAATTATCCAGCACAATGATACATAAAGATCAACTTCCTTATCAGCATATGCATAACATAAAGATCTTGACTTCCTTTTCCCTCCTTTAGATCTTACATTGCCCGAGTATAAAAGATTTATAACTATATAAAGTCTTAAAAGCGATAAAAAAATCATATAAACTAAAAAAGCAAGTCAATACAATTTTTAGTGGTGAGAATTTAGTTCACAAAAGTATATAACTCTGATTTTCTAGTTTCTACTTTCACCGACTATTATTAAATAACTTAATATGATCAGAAGCAATCCCAAAAAGTACTTTAGCATTGGTCATATGGATATGCTTACATTTGACTTTGTTCAAATCTATTTCATTCTAATTCACATATACAAAACCCAACAGTTGCTTAAACAATTAACTCGAAAAATTTATTAGGAATATTTTATCTCTTCATTTACTCTAACCACACCTTTTCTGTGTTTAACTCACTCCAACATTTATAGACAGGAAAGAACAGCGTTTTGTGTGTTTATTAGCAGTTGAATATGGTATATTCTTCATCTTCGTCGTCTTCATATCGCCACAACTTTTAGTACCTCGACAATAACATAGAAGTTGTTTTCGATAAATTCCAATTCAACCACACCGTTTATTAGAGGTGTACAAAGAAAATCGATAAATCATACTAAACCGATAATCCGAGTCATCAGGAAAAAAAATCTAATTATGGTTTGATGTTGGAAAAAAAACCTGACCATAATTGGTTTGGTTTATTGGTTTTAACTAAAAAAAGGTCAAATCGAAACCAAACCAACCCAACATTACATTTGTACAATTTTAAAAAATATTTTAAATACATATAAATATTTATTGTAATGTAATTTATAAATATTTCTTAAACTTGTTCCCAATTTTATCTTTAAACGTATTATTTAAAGTTTGGATAACATTCTTGAATGATCCAATAAATTTTATAACCTATAATTTAGTAAATCAAATAAAGTTGTGCGAAAATTACCAGATACATCAAATATTTATATTGTATTTATTATTCGTAACTATATTTTCAGCAAATATGTCATTCATAGCTATATTTGAATATTATAGCAAATTCATGAAATAAGAGATTGTTTTGAACTGAAACAAAAGAGTAACAAGTTCTTGTATCTTAGTTGGTTAGAGTGTCCGTTTAGTTAGCAAAGGTCTTGAATTCGACCCTTAATCGAAACATTTTATTTTTCTGTATTTGTATTTCGCCTAAGTTGTATTTGTTGCGCGAATAAATATAGTCGATACATGTTGTATTTTGTATCCTTTGTATTAACCATTGTATACAGTCGATACAAGTTGTATCCATTATATATACCCTTGTATTTCACGTTGGTTACAGTTGATACATATTGAATATAATTTCGCGAATGAATACAGTTGATACACATTGTATTCTTTGCGCGAACTAATACAGTTGATATAAGCTATACTCGTTGCACGTTTGAATACAAGTAATACAAGTTAGTAACAATTGAATAGTAACTACGAATGGTAATTAGACAAATTATAGCTACTAGGCTCTAAATTATAGTAATTTATGTAAATTCCTCAATAAAATTCAAATCAATACTAATGCTAATAGAGAAAATTCAATTCAACATGATAAATTTTAATTTTGCATTGGTTTAAATGAATATGCATAACCTAGTTTATTTTTTTCTTTAGTACTTAGTTGTGTAATTAATAGTACTTATTAACTGTACTTATTTTAGTATGACTTATACAATATTTTTAAATTATGTTAATTTTTATTATGGCGTACTAATTAGTATTAATTTCTTTATTCAATTTTATTATATTTGTTATTGAATATTTTAGTACAATGGTATGACTCATCTCATATTAATGTGTTATTTTTTTGGAAAATACATTATATAGTTGTATTTTACTAGGACAAAAAAAATATTTTGAAGCACAAGTTACATATTTTGTGCTATGAAGACTTCACCGGAAAAAAAATCCGAAAACCCGAAAAAAATTGAAAAACCGATAAAAATCGAGATCGAAAAAATGACTTTACTAATTTGGTTTGGTTTATAAATTTAAAAGTCCGACACTATTGATTTGATTTGGTAATTGAAAAATTTGAACAAATCCGACCTATCTATACTGCTACCGTTTATTTAAGAAGACTCCATCGTCTAGCTTTATTTTATGTTTTTGAAATTCAAAATATTGAACCACACAGTTATGTTTTGTTCTTCAATTCAAAATAAAATCATGATATTTTCATCAATTTATTTAAAATAAAATCAGAATATTTTCATCAATTTATGTTCAAAATAATACTATTTAATTAAAATCAGGATATTCATCAATTTATTCACTCTAACCACACATTTTTTTAATTTTTAAGGATTTATGCATATTAATTATGTTGGAGATAGTATTTGGATCAATTCAAACTCGAATCATTTTATCACTTTATTGACTCTAAAGCCTAACCCCACCGCTTCTATCTTAAAAAGAACTGTGCAGATTATAATGGGATATATAAATTGCACATTATTTGGTTTTACTAACAACATATAATTTTGTTTTACAACATATAAAATATAATTAATTCTCCAAAAACTATCCTCCATTAGAATAATGTTCGTTACGGCGATAAAAATAAAAATAAAAAAGCAAAGAAACGCCTGCAAAAGTGGTCAGATTGTAACAACGGTTGGAGTTCGGAACCCAATTATCGGATTTTGGGACAAGTGTGACGTTAATAGGTGAAAAAATAAAGAGGGATCAAATTATGTATAACTGATGTGTGGCCTAAAGTATATATATATTTACTTATATCGCCCCATATTTTACTTTTGTTTCATAAATTTTAGATGTTAAATGTCATGATTTATACTAATTTGAAGTGTTTTTATGTTTAGGAACGATCCGGGAGCAACTGGGGGCGAAACGTGCAAAATGAGAGCCAAAATGAACGAAACCGGGCAAGTTGAGTATTTGGGCGCCACAGGCAGCACCCTAGTGGGCGCCTGACGTTGTCCAGGGCGCCGGTGGCGAGGAATTTTCCTATTTTGCTCGGGACACAGTTTGTTCAGCCCTAGACCTACCCAACACGTATAAAAGCAAGACTAAACATATTTTTGAAGGGATTGACGCCACTTTGGAGAAAAAAACACACACGGGATCGTTGGGAAGCGAAAATTCTCAGTTTTCTTCATCTTATTCTAGTANTCTATGTTATGCTTGGGAAAGCCGTATATAGATTAGAGAAGAATTGAAGAGAGCGCGATCTTAACCCTTCAGGGGAACGAATTTGTGGTTAGGATAGGAATATACCTAGTCACCGTACTTAATTAAACATTGTAATCTTAATGCGTTTTAATAGATTAATTTTATAGGAATATAGGCGTTAATCTATTGAGAATAGGCGAGTAGTACTTCGGGAGAAGGCTATGAGAGCAATTATCGATTAATTAGCAACATGAGTGAATTATATGAAAGGGAGAGTTAATTAAAACACAATACGAATGGTGAATCGATCACAACTCTGGAATATTTTATCTTTATTGAATACACAACAATCAACTCGTTACTTGATAATTTAGTAATTACTTATAATTTTAGTTTAATATAATCGTACTCTTGGACTTTGTTTTTGACCGGATTGAATAAAAATTTTAGTGGTTCAGTGAGTAGTTTAATACAAGTCTCTGTGGGTTCGACACTCGACTTATCATTATATTACTTGTCGACCACGTATACTTGCGTGTGCGCTTGGGAGCAACAAGTTTTTGGCACCGTTGTCAGGGACTTGAATATAGACTACTTTCTAGTTTTTGCTTTAATTGTTTATTGTATCTAGTCTAACGTTACTTGATTGTTGCTCTAATCTCAGGAACATTGATTGAATGCGTAGGGTCATAAGCCAGGACAAACTCGACGGCTTTGACCCCGAACCTGAGAGAACATTTCACAGAAGGTTGAGGGAAGCAAGGGATACAAACAATATTCAGGCACTCGTTCAATTTTCTGTGAACATGGCAGAGGAGCAACATATGGTTGTTCTGGAGGTAGCAATGCCTAGTATTGCTAATGTTACCTCCAGTATAGTGAGGCCCAAAATCACTGGGCACTTTGAGTTGAAACAGAGCATGATCGAGCTACTTCATGCAAACAGGCAGTTTTTGGGTCTTCCACACGAGGATCCATAGCAGCATATTCTGAACATTTTGGAGATTAGTGATACTTATATCACTAACGGGGTCACTCCAGATTATGTCAGGCTCACACTATTTCCATCCTCTCTATTGGGCGAAGCTAAGCGATGGCTAAAGGCAGAACCAGCTAATTCCATTACATCATGGAATGATTTGGCAAGAAAATTTCTAGCAAGGTTTTTCCATTCAGGCAAAATTGCAAAGATTAGAAGTGAGATAATTTCCTTTAAACGGAAAGCAGGAGAATCTTTATATTCAACATGGAAAAGGTTCAAGGGGCTACTCACAGACTGTCTGTATTGGTAAAAAAGAGTTTCACATGTAAACCATCTTTTGACAACTCAGCCAGTCACGTGGACACAGGAAAACACGACGTTTGAATGTGATTCTTTGAATAGGTACGGTACAAAGAGGCACGGTTCAATAAACCCACGAACTTATCAGCCACGAGAAACTCAACTTGATCAAAACGGGAGAGAGGCAAGGTTAAATTGAATATAGATAAAGCTACAGGCTGATTCAAGGACCCACAATTGATTACTCGAAAGTTATGTAACCGAACACCAATTACCATTATCCTTTGTAACACCTCATTAATGTCATAATTAGTCATTAATGAGTAACCATAGCAAGAGTCGTACGTTATAAGAATCTCCTATATAAGGGAGGGGAATACAACTTGTAAAGGAATCTGATTCTCGAATACAATCAACTTCGATTTTCTATATTTCCGCAATATTGTCTATTATTCATTTTTCTCAATTACTTTGATTATCAGTAACCCATATTCATCTTAAAAATAAGCTTTAGTAAAAAGGTCTAATTCTTTGGTTAAACAAATTGGTTCTGTTATCGGGAGCCTGATAATCTTTGTTTACTTTCAAGTGATATCCTCTGAATTATGTCAAACCCCAACGACAACAACTAGCAAAGGAGTGGAACCCCAGTTCCATCGCCTTCAGGAACCCCACGTGGTTCGAGGGAACAATCCCCAGAAAGATCCAATAACAACAATGGTGATAATGATCAAACTGTGGAACAAGATCGTGTAAAGCAAATGATTGCAGAGTATGTGAGCCAAGCTTTGCAAGAATTTGCGAGAGGATTACCGGCAGTGTTACCTACACCGCCGACGCCACCCCCCAATAACACCATCACCATGGAAAATCCTCAATCTGGGTTGGCAAACTCAGGAAGAGGAGATACTCCTAATGAATCTCTCGAAACGAGACCAGGTATATCTAATAACTCAGAATTACAAAATTTACTGCTAACCATGCAGAAACAGATGAAGGAGCAGAACGATCGCATCGAACAAATTCCTGGAGTACCACCTATCATCAAAGGCATCGATGTTGATAGATATTCTCAACAACCTTGGAAGCCAAGTGCGGCACCCTTGCCTATACCCAAGAAGTTTAAAATGCCCGACGTTCCCAAATATGATGAAACAAGTGACCCACGCGACCACGCGACTGCTTTCACTACTGGGGTAAAAGACAAAGACTTAACGAAACAAGAAATTGAATCGGTCCTTGTCAAAAAATTTGGGGAAACACTTACCAAAGGGGCTCTAACTTGGTATTCTCTTCTCCCTGNAAACAAGAGATTGAATCAGTCCTTGTCAAAAAATTTGGGGAAACACTTACCAAAGGGGCTCTAACTTGGTATTCTCTTCTCCCTGAAAATTCTATTGACTCTTTTGCTGAGAATGCAGATTTGTTTATAAAATCACACTCTGGTGCACAAAAAGTTGAGAAGAGAATGGAAGACATATTCAAAATAAAACAAGGAGACACGGAACTACTCCGTGAGTTTCTAGACAGGTTTCAACGAGAAAGAATGTAGTTACCCAGGGTGCCTGATAATTAGGCAGCCATGGCATTTGCAAGCAACCTGAACGATAAAAGCTCAGAAGCCACGAGACGACTTAAGGAGAGTCTAAGAGAATTCCCCGCTACAACATGGAACGATGTATATAACAGGTACAATACTAAACTCAGAATAGAAGAAGATATCATTGCTCATTCGAGAGATGAAGATAATTCTAGATCCGGACGTCCTGAATCAGATAGAAGACCAGGTAAAAACAGGTACGATCCTTACTTAGGACCCTCGGGACGCGATATCCGCTCCAGGTTCAAAAACACTAGGTCAGACTATAGACCACAAGGAAGAGACGTAGTCTCATCCTCGTCTAGATCCAGAAAAGATCGAGATGAACGACCTAGAGGTAGTACTCAAATTGGGGATCATACCTTTAATGTAAGTACTACTGAACTTGTCTCAATATTGA
>ML387533.1:0-21328 GCA_005239525.1 Nicotiana knightiana | reverse complement strand
TATGCCTATTACAAAAAGGCACACATTTAATATGACACCGTGCCTATTATAAAAAAGGTACGAGTAGTCTAAAGCATTCCACATGCAAAACTCGAAGGTAAAACTAAAACCTCGAAAAATAAAGCATGCAAAAGACTTAAAGAGTGAAACAGAAACTCAACAAAAGTCGAACTAACATTTATATATCAAAACGGCTAAAACTAAGTATTAACTTATACTTAGCCGTATAAATTCTTTATATACATTGTGGTGCCCCTAAGTTGTCATTTGGGGACTTAAAGGAAATCCAAATTTACCCCCGATAGGACTAGGGGTAACCACCAATTGATACAAAGAAAAAGAAAAAAAAGGGATAAACCAACTAAATCTTTTCAAGAGAGGGGTTGACTTCAGTGGCAGAAGGAGCGGGAGCAACTGGAGATGAAGAGGCATGAGCGGCTGGAATCTCACCATCAGGTGAAGAGAGGTTATGACCCTGTTGAGCCTTCTCCATGGCTTCCTTAGTTTTGGCTATTTCAGCACTAAGGTCAAAACCCTCTTGATTCATTTCTATCAATGTGTCAAGGCAAGAATTCATATATGCCCAGCTCACATTGACATCATCCACCTCTTCCAAATCTTCATAATCCTTTGCCCATACTTGAAGTGCAACTTTCAATTCGTCCTTCTCCGCTTCCGCAACTTCATGGGCGACCCTTAATGGAACAATCGACTCCTCTAAAGTTTGAGCTTTGTCTAAAGCCCTACGAAGGTCTTCTTGAGTACGAGTGAGTGATTGCACGAGCTCGCCTGAGTATTCCTCCTTCTGCCCCAACAAGTTCTTCAAGTCTCTAATCTCCTCTGAGGCACGGGACAGCTGCTCCGCGAACGAAGACTCCAGAACACTCTTATCTTTATCAGCCTGACTGCAAGAAGCCCTCTCCACTGCAAATTCTGCTGCCATAAGTCTCATCTGCCGCTTCAAGGTACTCTTTTCCTCTTCTAAAGCATCCATGTCAATCCTTAAGCTATCATACTGTGCTCTCCAATTATCAACATCGGCTTGCAACTCTCTTGTCTCTTGGTCCGTGTTTGAAATCCTCTTCATAAGCTTCATGCCTATAAGGTTAATCTACAAGAAATAAACCAGTCAGATATGGTAAATTTCATATACGAAAGTGAAAGAGGATAACTTGCATCATACCTTCAAAGAAGTATGCACGACCTCATTGGCCCATGTAAGAGCACCGTGGCTGGCTAGCTTTGCTTTCTCAGAGGGACCTATCAAAGGCTTGAGCCACACTTCGGGCTCACCCGTTTTCTTGAAAAGATTCCCCTCAGCTGGAACCTCTATTACCACCTACCGCATCTCTCTGCTGGAAGACCCTACTTCCCTAACGGAAGGCATGGAAGCAGGCAAAGATAGAACAACAACAGGCACGGAAGGTTGAGGAGCTGGAGAAGCCACGGGCAAAGAAGCAGGCACAGAGAGTTGAAGAATTGAATAAGTTACAGGCAAAGCAACAACAAAAGTTGAAATAGCCAAAGGAACAGACGAAACAGCTTCTCTCAAAGAAGCAGGAAGGATAGCAGCCAAAGGGACGTCGTTAGGAGCAAGATCAACACCCTCATGAATAGGGGAATGTGAAACATCATCAAAGATAGGGGGCTCAATCACAGACACGTAAGTCAAGGTTAAGGCTGTAAGCTCATCATCTAAAACCATTCGCCTTCTCCGTGGCCTGTGCACTAAAGCACCATCTTCTTCTTCTTCTACGAACGAAACTCACTAATCTTCCTCTTCGAGGAAGATGAACCAACAATAATTTCCTGGTCTTGAGCCAAGGACATCTTCGGGATAGATGAAGCAGACACCCCACAAGCAGAGAACCCTATTAAAAAGGGAAAAAAGTTAAACGACAAAAAAAAAGACTCGAGTAAGGAAAGAAGCAAGAACAAGAGCTTCACTTACTGTGGGTCTTTACTTGCCAACCATACCTCCCATCGAGGTACTTCCAAGATCTTTCTTCTGAAGGAGAAATAGACAATAATTTTTCTACCCAATCACGAATACCGGAGACGTTCTCAACAGTATTCATGATTGCTGAGAGAAGAAAAAAATGACACGGTGTTGATAAAATATCTCAAGTCAAAACAAGAAAAAGTAAATGTGAGCTAAAGCATACTCACGTGCGCGATTCCACTTCTCAGGGAAGGGAAGATTTTCTTCACCCACTAAACCAACAGTGGGTACAACAACATACCGGAGGTACCAACCCCTATCCTTATCATCTCCAGGGGTTACCAGCACTCTTTTGCTTCTAGCAGTCAGAGTAAAAACCCCTTCACGAAATAAGGTAGGAGAGTAGAGGTGAATAAGATGGTTGAAGGTAAAAGGAACCGAGGCTAAAGAAGCCAAACTCCTAAGACATGCGACAACTCGCCACACAAGCGGGCCAACTTGTCCTAAGCAGATATTGAAAAAATGGCAAAATTCAATTATAACTAGGTCAATGGGGGGTCTGAACCCTAAAGTGAAAGGATACATATAAGCAAAAGAATATCTCGTCTTATAAGACGTTATTCTTTGATTACTTTTCGAAATATAGACAGGAAATTCAGACCTCCAAAAGTATTCCCTACGAACAAGGGAAATCTGACCCTCAGTTATAAGGGTTGGATATCTTTCGACACTATCAAGAGAAGAAGATTGATCTACAATAACTTGACTATCCCTAGAAAAACCAAACTCAGCAGGGACAATTTCATCGACTCCATGCTCACCAAGGCGTTCGCCTCTACCTCTAGACAAAGATCGAGAAACCCTAAATCTCGGAGAAACTGGAGATCTAGTGCAAGGAGGAGGAACTATCTGAGAAGAAGAGGAGCCCTTCGAAGGAGTGGATCCTAGACTTCTAAGTCTACCACCCCTCCGACTCCTAGTCGGAGCAGAAGATGGCGCTAAACTTTCAATATCTATTACTCTTTGAGGTTGGTTTGAAGAAGACATGTTTACAAAGG
Organism: Nicotiana knightiana; assembly: GCA_005239525.1. NCBI lineage: Eukaryota > Viridiplantae > Streptophyta > Magnoliopsida > Solanales > Solanaceae > Nicotiana > Nicotiana knightiana. The sequence goes on along the minus strand of ML387533.1, from coordinate 18,328 downwards.
CAAAGAAGAAAGTTCTTTACAAAAGACAAAGTTAGAAAAGTGTTTTGTGGAAGCAAAGAAAAGAAAACATGTATTTATACTTGAAGACAACCGTCAAACATGAAGAAAAAGGAAAATAATGATGAAAAGTCATAATTGAAGATGTCACTTCGGGACTGGCACAGCTGCAAAAAGCCCTAAAAGGTGCCAAGTAAATGCAGAACAAATCCGAAAAGGACACGTGGTATAAGCATTAAGTGGAAGTGACAAACGACGCCTATGGTGCAGAGAAGGATACAATGATTCAAGGAAAAGCGGCGGCAAAATATTCCCGCCATAAATGAATATCCACTTACCAAATATTAATCGTTAAATATATGGTAAGTGGGGGGACTATCTGTATTGGTAAAAAAGAGTTTCACACGTAAGCCAGCTTTTGACAACTCAGCCAGTCACGTGGACACAGGAAAACACGACGTTTGGATGTGATTCTTTGAAGAGGTACGGTACAAAGAGGCACGGTTCAATAAACCCACGAACTTATCAGCCACGAGAAACTCAACTTGATCAAAACGGGAGAGAGGCAAGGTTAAATTAAATCTAGATAAAGCTACGGGCTGATTCAAGGACCCACAATTGATTACTCGAACGTTATGTAACCGAACCCCAATTACCGTTATCCTTTGTAACGCCTCATTAATGTCATAATTAGTCATTAATGAGTAACCATAGCAAGAGTCGTACGTTATAAGAATCTCCTATATAAGGGAGGGGAATACAGCTTGTAAAGGCATCTGATTCTCGAATACAATCAACTTCGATTTTCTATATTTCTGCAATATTGTCTATTATTCATTTTTCTCCATTACCTTGATTATCAGTAACCCGTATTCATCTTAAAAATAAGCTTTAGTCAAAGGGTCTAATTCTTTGGTTAAACATTGTCCTCATCACAATCAGACCAACGAAGTGTTAGCTCATACCTTCATAGAGGGCCTCTATCCCCAAACAAAGAGTGTGGTAGATGCTGCAACTGGAGGTCAAGTATTGGAGAAAAGCTTTGATGAAATTTATGCATTATTAAACAAATTCTCCAAAATCAACCCGGATTGTCAAGGAGAGATGGGCAGACACACAATACAAACTCTGTATGGGTTCTCGAGTTAGATGCCGTCTCGGCATTATCAACGCAGATTTTCACACTGACCAACCAAGTCAATCAGATGACCTTGGTTATTATCAAGCAACAAGCCCAGCCAGTGCAACAGGTTCAGGTATTTTGTGAAGTATGTGGAGAGGGTCACCCTAGCGACTTATGCCTAGGTAATCTAGAGTTTGTCTGCTTTGTGGGTAATGCAAATAGGGGTCAGGCGAATCAATATGGGAACACTTATAATCCTAACTGGGGGAATCACCCAAACTTCTCTTGGGGTGGAAATCAAGGCACTCAGAATCAATTCCGTCCTCAAGCACCTCAACAACAATACAGACCACCTCAGACTGAACAATAAGTTAGCCTTGAGGAGATGATGAAGAAATTGATGGCTGATCAGCAAGCCTTCAATTAAAAAGTAATGGATGATCAACAGGCCCAAGCCGTAGCAATGAGAACTTTGGAACGCCAAATGGGACAACTTGCCAATGCCCAAAATACCAGACTAGTGGAAGCTCTCCCAAGTGACACTGCGGCTAATCCTAAGGCATCCATTAATGCCATATCATTGAGGAATGGGAGACAATTAGAAGAGGTCCAGTCAAAGAAGAGAAAGCAGGTAACATTTAATGAGAGGCCAGCCACTATAGAATCAACATCAAACAAATCAAAAGAGTCAGAGAAGCCAGCTGAAGGGGCGGTGGCTGAGCAACCCCCACCAGTGGTTGAAGGACACCTCCTCCATTCCCACAAAGGTTGCAGAAAGTGAAAGATAATGTCGCGTACAAAAAGTTCCTTGATCTTTTGAAACAGGTGCAAATTAACATTCCACTGGTAGACATTTTGTAGGAAGTGCCCAAATATGCCAAATACATCAAGGACATTGTGCTCAATAAAAAGAGGTTGACTGAGTTTGAGACCGTGGAACTCACTGAGGAATGTAGCTCAAGAATTCAAAGTAAACTACCTCAGAAATTAAAGGATCTGGGTAGTTTCACTATCCACATCTCGATCGGTAAGCAAGCAGTCGGGCGAGCTTTGTGTGATCTTAGGGAGAGCATTAATTTGATGTCGCTATCTGTGTTCATACAGTTGGGGTTGGGTGAGCCACGTCCAATAACGGTAATCTTACAGTTGGTTGATCGCTCCCTTGCTCATCCTGAAGGAGTGATTGAATATGTGCTAGTTCAATTGGGCTCTTTCATATTCCCTGCTGATTTCATTATACTGGATTACGAGCCCGATCAGGAAGTCCCATTTATTTTGGGGCGTCCCTTCTTAGCCACGGGCCGAGCTATTATTGATGTGTGTGAAGGGAAGATAATGATGAGAGTTTGTGATCGAGTGGAGGTATTTAATGTATATAAAGTACTCAAATTACCAGCCCACTATGAAGAGCTATCCATGATTTCAGTGGTGGAAAGCAATGCTACACCATTGGTTCCTTATATGATCCCTGTTGACCCTCTTGAACGAGTCTTAATTGAGAATGAAGAAGGTAGTGAAGATGAAACAAGGGAAGAAATTTAGCAAGTGCTTGATGTATCATGCAACTATATCCATGGGTTAGGAAAATTTGAGGAGCTGAACAAGCCTATTACTCTGACCCCTCCTAAGCCATCTATTGAGGAAGCTCCAAAGTTAGAACTTAAGCCCCTTCCAGCACATCTGCACTATGCTTATTTGGGGAACTCTGAGACATTGCCCGTGATTATCTCATCCAGCCTGACTAAAACACAAGAAGAGAAATTGCTCAGAGTACTTCGTGAGCACAAAAAAATGATTGGGTGGACAATTGCAGATATTAAAGGAATCAGTCCATCATTTTGCATGCATAAAATCTTCTTGGAAGATGGACATCGTCCGAGTGTAGAGCAGCAAAGGAGGTTAAATCCCATTATGAAAGAAGTCGTGAAGAAGGAAGTCATAAAATTGCTTGATGCAGGTATCATCTTTTCTATTTCTGACAGCAACTAGGTAAACCCAGTTCAATGTGTGCCCAAAAAGGGGGGGATGACTATGATTGAGAATGAGAAAAATGAGCTAATTCCTACTCGCATTGTTACGGGATGGAGAGTTTGCATTGACTATCGAAGGATCAACAAGGCAACCCGAAAGGACCACTTCCCACTTCCGTTAATTGATCAAATGTTGGACAGGTTTGCAGGACAGGATTCTATAGATGATGTATTAAAGATTTTTCGAAAATTTTCACTCCTTTGTGCAGGTTGCTCGAAAAAGATGTCAAGTTCAATTTAGATGAAGCCTGCCTGAAGGCATTTGAAGAACTCAAAAGGAAATTGGTAGCTGCCCCCATAATTGTTGCACCAGATTGGTCTCTCCCATTTGAACTTATGTGTGATGCCAGTGACCATGCTATTGGGGCAGTGCTAGTCCAACAGAAAGACAAAGTATTTTATTCCATTTACTATGCGAGTAAGACTCTTGATGATGCAGAATTGAATTACACCACCATTGAGAAGGAACTGTTAGCTGTTGTGTGGGCCTTTGAGAAATTTCGTGCATACTTGGTGGGAACAAAAGTCATAGTCCACACCGATCATGCAGAAATCAGGTATTTATTTATGAAGAAAGAGTCTAAAGCTAGATTGATGCGCTGTGTTTTGTTGTTGCAGAAATTTGATGTGGAGATAAGAGACCGAAAGGGCGCTGAGAACCAGGTAGCTCACCATCTATCAAGGCTGGAAAATCATGACCATGTGGAGGAGGGTGGACAAATCAAAGAAGTATTTCCCGATGAGAAACTTTTTGCTGTAATCCAAGACCTTCCTCCATGGTATGCTGATTATGTGAATTATATTGTGAGTGGGGTACTTCCGCCAGAAATTGAATATGAGGCAAGAAAGAGGTTCTTACATGATGAGAGGTTCTACTACTGGGATGAACCATACTTGTACAAACAATGAGCTGATCATTTAATGAGGAGATGCATTCCAGAAAAGGAGGTAGAATTAGTGTTGTATGACTGTCATGCATCGCCTTATGGGGGCCATCATGGTGGCGATAGAACAACGGTGAAAGTACTACAGTCCGGGTTCTTCTGGCCAACTCTATTCAAAGACGCCCATGCATTTGTTAAAAAATGTGACCAGTGTCAGAGGACAGGAACGATCACGAGGAGGCACAAGATGCCTTTGAATAATATCCTGGAGGTAGAGATTTTTGACGTGTGGGGGATAGATTTTATGGGACCATTCCCATCATCCAGAGGAAATAAGTACATTTTGCTGGCCGTTGACTATGTGTCAAAATGGGTGGAGGCGATTGCATTGCCGACAAATGATGCCATGGTTGTAGCTGCGTTTGTGAAGAAGAATATATTTTCGAGGTTTGGGACTCCACGTGCCTTGATTAGAGATGAAGGGACCCATTTTTGCAATCGATTGTTGAATAACCTTCTAGCTAAATATGGAGTCCGTCATAGAGTTGCGATAGCATATCACCCTCAAACAAGTGGACAAGCTGAGGTATCGAACAGAGAAATAAAGAAAATATTAGAGAAGGCGGTGAGTGTGAACAGGAAGGATTGAGCTGAAAAATTAGATAATGCCTTATGGGCATATAGAACAACTTACAAAACGCCAATTGGGGCGTCACCGTATAAGTTAGTCTATGGGAAGGCATGTCATTTGCCCGTTGAACTCGAACATAAAGCATATTGGGCCATCAAGAAGTTGAACATGGACCTTGAAGCCGCGGGCGAGAAAAGACTGCTGCAGTTGAATGAATTAGATGAGTTCAGGCTGCACTCGTACCAAAATGCTAAACTATACAAAGAAAAGACCAAAAGATGGCATGACAAGCATATTAAGTCGCGTCAATTCGATCCAGGCCAACATGTATTATTATTCAATTCTAGACTGAGGTTGTTTCCTGGGAAGCTGAATCGAGATAGTCAGGCCCGTTTGAGGTGGTACGAGTCACTCTTTATGGTGCACTTGAGTTGCGAGCTATACATGGTGAAAGGAAATTTTTGGTGAATGAGCATAGAGTCAAGCACTATTGGGGAGGAGCCATGAATCGTGAGAAAACCAAAGTCGTACTCACTGATGAGTAAAGCGAGACGCTGCGTCGTGCTGCGACGTTAAATCAAGCGTTTGTTGGGAGGCAACCCAATTTTTATTGCTTTCATAGTTAACTTCTTGAATTTTTTGAGTTAGAGTAGATAGATTTTACCTTTTTTTGTGTAGGAATAGAAATTATAAATATAATGGTGTAGGACATGTAATTGAGTATTTAAAAAGCTTGAGGGGTCAGGATATTACTTCAAAAAAAAAAATAGCGTGAACAGTGCCCAGACCAGCGCCCAGCGCTTCCTGGAGCGCTGAAAACAGTGGAAAATTCCCCCCAGCGCCTGGGGGTAGGTAACAAATTTATTTATTTATTTATTTTTCATTTTTTCTTTTTATTTTATAAACCCATACCCATTTAACCCAACCCAAATACCAACCTACACTAATATTATAACCCATCTCCTACCCAAACCCACCCATACTCTAAGTTCCCAACAACATAAAAAAATAAATACCCCCTCCTCTCTCTCTCAGTTCTGCCGTGTTCCCTCTTCTCCTTCCCCCTCTCAAAATTCTTTTTCTTGTTCTCAAGTTTCTCTTATTTTTCTTCTCCAACGCAAAGGTATGTTCTTCTTCTTCTTTTTTTTTTGTGTTTTATGTGTAGATAACAAAGTATATCCCATCCCCCAAGTGCCCTATATCCCCAATTTTTTCCATTATGGAGTTTGCAAGCAAAAATTATGGTGGGTGGCTTGAAATTGTTGAAAATTATGTGTTTATTGTGTATACGGAGTAGTAAACTAGAAGTCCCTCTACTCCGTTTAAAATTTGGAGGGCCACCATCTTCCACCATTGTTGAATTCTAAAGCTCACACTTTATGCCCATAAGGTGTTTGTAAAAATGTTTGAATGATGATTTTGGGTACATCGGTGAAGTCTAAGTAACCGAGTGTCTTTGTGGATGAATTTGGGATAAGTGTGGGGTGTATAGGGATTCTTTGACATGCTAGGGGATTGAGTTTTGATGACAAACCATGTTCCTATATTATGTATCTTATGTTATGTATGTGTAGAATTATTGTAGAATTACTCAATGTAGTATAGTTATGTGGTTGTAGAAAGTGGAGTCACACATGCCTCTTGCTTACAATGAAATGAATTCACTTAGCCATGATAAATCGTATGTATGGTTAGCATGGGGAAGTCTTGAGTACCCGTAGTCTTGGAATGCAACACTTGCACTTTTCAAATAAAAATCATGAAAATATTGTATATTGCACCTTAGGTTTTAAGTGTGGGGTCATTGTTTAACTTGCACGACAACCTTAGGTATAATTCTTGGAGAGTTTTTATGTTCATCTTTTCGTTGTGTGGCAGGGTAAAATGGCTCGTGATGGTGCTAATAAGGGTAAGGGCATTGGTAAGTCCTCCTCCACTTCTCATGCACCCAAAAAGAGAAAGAAAGGAAAAGGCCCCCCACGACAAGCTAAGGGCAAGCAACCGGCCGAGGGATCCCAAACTGCACCGTTGAGACCTAGGTCGCGGTTGGACTTAATTAATGATTCGCCCATTGCTTGGCACAGGGATTTTGTGCCATACGGTCGCTACATCTCTGACATGGGGATAAATACCAAGGCTTTGGATAGGAATTTTCCAGTGGTGATTGGCCAACTCCGTGCAAGGCACATGGAAAAGCTCTTGAAATGCCCCAGACCTGCAAATTTAAGCATGGTCCAGGAACTCTATGCAAATTGGAACCCAGGGCATGGCACCTCGCGTGTACGGGGTGTCTATATACCAACGACTAGGGAGGCCTTATGTAGATATTTGGGTGTTGAAGATGTTGATCCAAGAAGACTGCAAAAAATTTCCGCATCCCGAAGTACATCTTGATACGTCACACTCTATGTGGCATGGATTCAAATGCAAAATGGACCAGGAAACAAGGCAACATTCATTATCACATGGTCCGATTAGATTTCAACAAGATTGCCAAGGTGTGGAAGAATTTGGTACAGGCCAGACTCATGCTTGTCGAGCATAGCAGCGACTTCACTCGAGCTAGAGTGTGTGTCATTTATTTTCTGATGACAGGTAAACCTATCAATGTTGGTGAATTAATGCTTGGGGAGATGGCCCGTACGAGGTTTGGGTGGCAGATTAAACGGTTCTTCTTTAGGAATGTACTCACTCATAATCTGATGGATCGAGGGGTTCCAGAGTACACAGGTTATGATGAGGTGGTGGAGGCTTCAACAGGGCTACTGGACATCACATCACTACTGGAGACATCATCCAAGCTGACACATGCGGCGAGATATAAGAGGGACGAGAACTTCAACAGGTATATTTATAAGTATTTAAACTTTTTAATGTGCAGGGCTGGTGTTACGGATGAGGAGCGTATGCAATTACATAATGAGTTGTCTAGTTCGTCCAAGGAGATGCTAGGGATTGCAGCTGGCAGCCCCATTCATTCTTCAGAGGACGCCAACACAATTTGCGGCTCAGACACATAGGATAATAGGGGTGACGAGGTTACAAGGCCCCTGGCCTTGGTGCCTCTAGGCCCCGATGATGATGAGCCAGAAGTAGCTGATACGGAGGACTCCGAGTGACAGGGAGTATTTATTTTCTCCCTACTTTGCTATTTCAAATGTATATGCATCGAGGACTATGCATGACTTAAGTGTGGGGTGGAACGAATATTTCTTGTGGGGTTGTTGTATAATTTGTATAAATGTATTTTATTTTTATTTTTTTTGTGTTAATTATTTTTGTTTAGGTAGTTTTGTGTATTTTATTACTTATTAGTTTTGTTAGTTTTAGTTAGTTTGTTAAAGAAAAAAGAAAAATAGAAAAAGCTCGGACTTTTCCCGACGATGGATCTGTTGGACAATTTTCTTGAGGGATAAAGTCCGATTTTAAAATTCCAAAAAGATTTTTTTTTTATTTTTAGGATAGTTAGGTAGTATCCCTTGGTTTTTCTTTGGGAACCGGTTCTTTTTCAAAGGTGTAGCTTGAACCGGGTACTTTAGTTTTTTTAGGAGTAGTTAGGAAGAAACTGGGTAAATTTGAGATACCCATTGACATGGTTGGTGCTGGCATATTAGGTTATGACATACATTCTGTTTCCCTTGTATTTGGTTTGACATGTGAAGCCTAAGTAAAGATAAATAGTCTATTTTGTGACGTCTTAGCTCAGTTGTTTGACTTGTATGCCACATAGTGTAATATTGCTTAATTTTCTCAATTATGTGTGATTGCTTGACTTGAGAGTTGAACAAAACCGTCGTGATTGAGTCATGAGCAATGTGTGTGTGAGGACTAGTGATCTTCTATGCTATCCTGTGTAGTCTAGAACTTACCCTATGTGTTAATCGTAGCGAAATGTTATGCTAATCTAGGAGATGACGTAGGAATTTTCTTGCTTGATCATGGATGTGCTTGTCACATAAAAATAAAATCTTCCGTTGCTAGCCCCTTTGAGCCTATAGACCTTTTCTTTGGCACCCACATTACAAGTCGTACCCCTACTTTCTTCTTAATTTGAGATTTTTGCACCTTGACCTCCTAAGGTACTTGGTCGCTAAAAGAAGTAAGGTGAGATATTGGGGAATAGTTTTTGAGTGGAGCCATGGAAAGGCTCGTTGGTGCACTAAAATTGAATCAAAAGCTACTAGCCAATGAACTTTCATGTATGGAGTGTGTGTAGAAAAAAGATATTGTTGTAAACTAAAGAAGAGAAAAATTATAGTGAAAGTATGTAGAAAAAGATACACACCTCCACTTCCTATTAGTTTGTGCTAGTGGAAGTATATAAGTGCTTAATTGAAAAAGTGTTATGTTGCATATGGGTTGTGGCAAGTGAATTGGTTGAGAAGAATATGTGTTTGAATTGTGAATGTAGTGTATTAAAGTGCTTAGGAGGGTTAGTCACTATTCTTAAATATATCCTACCCGTCCCTTAGCCTATATTACAACCTTAAAGTCCTAATTGATCATAGATTTGGCTAGCTTAAATTAGTAGAGATCTACACTACGGGCAAGCTTATGGTACTATCACGGGATGCATATGGATTCTTTGTGAGAGTGAGTGAAGTTTGTTCAATTGTGTGATGTCCTTAATTTATATTCAAAAAGCATATTTGAATGTGTGGACTAGTTATATTCACTCTTTTGTTTGTTGGTAAGAGCACATGATCTCATGAACGATTGGTAATGTTGTAGACTTTCTTGTTGCATAAGTGCGTGAATTGAGAGGACTTAGTGGTTACAAGTCGACTCTTGAGGTCGGGTGGTTGCAAATAGGTTATTGGATTGATTGAATTGAATTGTTATGCTTGGGCATGATAAAACGGGAAGAATGTGAAATTTTGTATGTTCATGCTTGTGTGCCGGTATCGACCATATTTTGCTTTTGTTTCATGAATTTTAGATGTTAAATGTGATAATTTATACTAATTTGAAGTGTTTTTATGTTTAGGAACGATCCAGAAGCAATTGGGGGCGAAACGTGCAAAATGAGAGCCAAAACGAACGAAACCGGGCAAGTTGAGCATTTGGGCGCCATAGGCAGCACCCTGGTGGCCGCCTAGCACTGTCCAGGGCGCCGGTGGCGAGGAATTTTCCTATTTTTTTTGGGACACGGTTTGTTCGTCCCTAGACCTACCCAACACGTATAAAAGCAAGACTAAACATATTTTTGAAGGGATTGACGCCACTTTGGAGAAAAAAAATACACACGGGATCATTGGGAAGCGAGAATTCTCAGTTTTCTTCATCTTATTCTAGTATTTTCAATTTATGCAACACTTATGCAATTGTTGGATTACATCATGATTGGCTAAACATCCATTGTTCAGGGGTTGTGATTTAGCCATGAATATTGTTGTTTGACATTAACTTGACCTTGATTATAATTCACCAATATATGGTTGTTTCTTCAATTCTGTGTTTCATTGCTTAATTGTCTGGCCAACAGTTAGGTTCTATTTACTATCTATGCTACGCTTGGGAAAGCTGTGTATAGATTAGAGAAAAATTGAAGAGAACGCGGTCTTAACCCTTCAGGGGAGCGGATTTGTGGTTAGGATAGGAATATACCTAGTCACCGTGCTTAATTAAATATCGTATTCTTAATGCGTTCTAATAGAATAATTTCATAGGAATATAGGCGTTAATCTATTGAGAATAGGTGAGTANTGGTGAATTGATCACAACCCTGGAATATTTGTCTTTATTGAATACACAACAATCAACTCGTTACTTGATAATTTAGTTATTACTTATAATTGTAGTTTAATATAATCGTACTCTTGGACTTTGATTTTGACCGGATTGAATAACAATTTTAGTGATGTAGTGAGTAGTTTAATACAAGTCTATGTGGGTTCGACACTCAACTTATCATTATATTACTTGTCGACCACGTATACTTGCGTGTGCGTTTGGGAGCAACAATAACGCGGTAATAAACCGCATTATACCTTAGCGGTATTTTAGCCGTTAAGGTATAGCGCGGTTTATTACTGTGTTAGACATGCATAGCACATGTTTTTTCCGCGCTATGCTGACACTTTTTGACAGAAAGGTATAGCGTAAAAAATAACCACGCTATACATGAAATTGAGGGTATAGCGCACATTAAAAGAGCGCTATACATAAAAAATTTCAAGCCATTTATTTATAAAGGGTTTAGGATTTTATGAAAATCCATTCAAAAAATATTCTAACTCCCGTTCAAACTTTGCTTCTTGTTAAATTCTCAAGCATTTTTTCATAATGTCTGAAGAGCGAAGAATAAAAGTTTCTTTATATTTTGGGGGGGGGGGTGAGGTTGTGATGGAGAATAACTCTGTGAGGTACAGTTTATCTCCACAGTGTCATGTTAAATTTCCAGTTACAATGGAGTACGATATATTGGTATCGTTGTTATGCAAAAAAATGAGTGTGAGGAAATGTTCGGTGAAACTTAAAGTAACCGGAAGATATCCGTATTCTGTCACTTCGCAAGGGGTTGCTTTTTACTCGAAGTTTAACATTGACGATGATGAAACTTTGAGGGATTTTCTGTGGACTCCGGATGAATACCGGAAATTTCTTGTAATCAAAATGTTGGATATGTACGTCAAGGTCGAAGACTTTCCCAACAATGAGGTTGCACATAGTAGGGATAAACCCCAGTCAACGGGTGGTTATTCTGGAGCAGTTTTTGCCGGACAGGTTCCGGATGAAAGAGTTTACCTTGATTTAAACTTATCACCGCCGGCAAATGAGAAGCGAGGAAATAATTTCTCTCCTGCTTTACATAATTCACAAGACGAGTGGCAATTTCCTTTGTGTTACGATGTATATTTTTGTTGTATTGAATTTGTATTAACACTCATATATTACACAGGGGGTATCGGCCGGATATGAATTTTATAAGTTATGAACCCACGCATAGTTGGAATATGCCTAGTTTTGTGTTGGATCATGGTGGTCCATCCGGGAGTCATCGCCAATAGGAAAATGTCCATCATGGAATTTCATCACATTACAACTTGTAAGTGAAGTGATACAGCTATATGGAAAGTATTTATTAATTTCAGTAGCTTATTATTTTGTTGGTTGTGCAGTGAAAACGAGCATGTTGAACCACCTGTCCTCACTCAATTGCCCGAAGACGATGTATTAAATCGGGATCTGGCAGATGCACAGAGTGAGGAAGAGAACAGAGATTACGACAACAATGCCGAGGAATCCGGAGACGAGACACCCTTCCCTCATGAGGATGGTGATGAGGATGATGATAATGAATGACCTGATTTGACGAGGGAGTATGCNCCCCCCCCCCCTTAGACGAAGAGTGTACGAGTCCCAAGTGCAGTTTCATTCAAGGGAGATTCCTTACCTTGATAACTTTCGAAGCATGCCAGACGTGGAAGCTCTCACAAGGGATTTTGATGAAATTCGGAGAGCAATGTGAGATGAGTCTAGACCAACGGTGCTGGCAAAGGGCATTCTTTTTCCTGATAAAGCGCGCATAAGCAAGGCTTGTAAAATGTACAACGTAAAAGAGTGTCGTGAGATTCAGGTGTGGGAGTCAAGTCAGGATGTATTCAAGGTTGTTTGTCACATGTGGTTTTGGCCATGTCATTGGATGTTGCGTGCGAGCAAGAAGAAGACAGGTCTGTGGAAAGTGGGTAAATACATTCCCACCCATACATGTGAAATGGACACATTCAGCGGGAATCACTTCAACTTGGATATTGACTTGATTTCTCGTGTCCTTATTCCACACCTTGAAGCATCCATAAGGTATAAAATCAAAGAGTGCATTACATTAGTCCACCAGGAATATGGACATACCATTACCAAAAGAAAGGCATATCTCGGGCGCAAACGAGCATTTGAAGTTGTCTATGGTAACTGGGATAAGTCATTTGCAGCATTACCCAAGTACATGGACGCATTGCAGCACTTTAAACCTGGGACGGTTATTGAATGGAAGCTTGAGCGGAGTCCAGGAAAACTAGAATATATATTTAATTACGTGTTCTAGGCGTTTAAACCAGCAATTGATGGTTTTTCGCATTGCCGGCCCGTAATATCCATAGACGACACTTATGTCTATGGAAAGTACGATATCAAGCTGTTGATAGCCGTTGCAGTAGATGCTAATGGACAGATATTTCCTCTAGCTTTTGCCGTTTGTGCCAATGAAAGCCAAGATATGTGGACGCTGCTTTTGAACCACTTGAAAGAGCACGTTGTCAAACAGCATTCCGGTATTTGTCTAATATATGATCGGCACGGTGGTATCTTAAGTTCTGTGGAGAACTTGCTTGCATGGAAAGAACCTTATACCTACCACCGTTACTGTGTGAGGCACTTTAAGGCCAATTTCCAGAAGGCATATCCCAACAAGGATCTACATGATTTGATGTGGATGGCAGCAACAGACCACTAACAACATAAATTTCGGAGGCACATGGAATCTATCAGGCAAGAAGATGAGGTAGCCTATCGTTGATTACTGCGACATCACCCTAAAAAGTCGACTTTGCATGCGGATGGTGGAAGACGATGGGGAATTCTGACTACAAACGTGTTAGAGTCTTTCAACGGGTTATTGAAGTCGGCAAGAGGATTGCCTGTCACTGCCATGGTGCGGATGTCGTTCAAGCAGATGGCGGAGAGGTTTGTTGAAAGGTCTACAGCTGCAACGTCATTGATGGAAAGGGGTGTTGAATTTATGCCAGTGCCGATGAAGAGATTTGAGAAATACAGGCGTCGAGCAAATTAGCATTCATTTTTGCGGTAATGATAACAAAAGAAATGTTTTTGAAGTTCACATCGCTATCCATCAAAATCGGGGGAATAATGTACATACTATAAATGAATCTACAAGGTTATGCTCTTGTGGGAAATGGCCCATCTACCACATGCCTTGCTCACATGCCATCAAGTGCTTTCAATGTGTTGGTTTAGGTATAACCAACTATGTTGATCAACAATATAGTGTTGCCAAGTACCTAAACACCTATAGTGGGAAGATGCAACCAGTGGGTGCCGAGCATTATTGGCCACCAAAACCATTTAAAATGGTGTGTAACAAGTCCTATTTGTGTCGAATACATGTGCAGAAGAGAACGTGTATACGGAACCAAATGGATGTTAATGATACCGTTTATGCGCGCAAACAATAAACGACAGTCGAAAATGTCCTTTGGCTGGTTTGGGTGGCAATAGTAATCAAGCTCGTGGTGAGTGTTCTTCTAGTGTGCCCAACTATCAATGAGTTTATGTTGTAATAATTAGTTGTTTTGTTTATGTTGCAAGATTTATAAAATAAAATTATGTTTGTTAATTATGAGTTGAACTCTTACATTTCAGTTTTTAAATGATAATTAAAAAAATTTATAGTAAATTTTTTTTATAGCAACAACCAGGCCATCAACGGGAAAGCCATATAAAACCTCCACGTCCTGCAGCGTGATGGTGGCCTCGCCAATGGGCAGGTGGAAAGTGTGCGTCTCGGGTTGCCACTGCTCAATCAATGTCGTGATCAAAGCCCAATCGAGCTGCAGCCGCCTGATCTCAAAAATCCTATAGAATCCCGTATCCTGCAGGTGCTGGACTACACGGGGATGGAGATCTGTGTCCCTCATAAAATCCCACAGGTCGTCCACTCTCCTGGCGCGAAGAGTCAGGGACAGTAACTCTCCCTCCCATACGTGGGAGGACCTATGATAGCCCTGTAGCACTAATAGCTCAGCGGAGTAAGGTCCGAGATGTATAGGCAAGCACGTCCATGTCGTCAACTGTAAATTAAACAACATTAATTGTATGTTTAATCTATAAATTAAATAATTAATTTTTAGAGTTATACAATGTTTAATTAGACAGGATACATATATATATATATATATATATATATATATATATATATATATATGGGTTCTAGACTCAATATATGAGGCCCAGTAGCACCAAACTATCATGAATAATTATGTGTGTCAATTTCAATATTTTTATAATTTTGTATGTTTGTTTTATAAGTTAAATTATTAATTCTTAATTATTTTTGGACAGAGTATATATATCTATGGGTTCCAGGCTCAATATTTGAGGCCCAGTAGCACCAAAACTATCATGAATAATTATGTGTGTCAATTTCAATATTTTATAATTTTGTGTGTTTGTTTTATAAATTAAATTATTAATTCTTAATTATTTAATTGGATATGGTATATATATCTATGGGTTCCAGACTCGATATTTGAGGTCCAGCAGCACCAAACTATCATGAATAATTATGTGTGTCAATTTTAATATTCTTATAATTTTGTGTGTTTGTTTTATAAATTAAATTATTAATTCATAATTATTTGATTGAACAAAGTATATACCTATGGGTTCCAGGCTCGATTGAGGCCCAGTAGCACCAATTTATGATGAATAATTATGTGTGTCAATTTTAATAATTTTATAATTTTGTGTGTTTGTTTTATAAATTAAATTATTAATTATTAATTATTTAATTGGACAGAGTATATACCTATGAGTTCCAGGCTCGATATTTGAGGCCCAGTAGCACCAACCTATCATGAATTCTTATGTGTGTCAATTTTAATATTTTCATTCTTTGTGTGTTTGTTTTTAAATTAAATAATTAATTTTTGTCAATTGGATAGAGTTTGTATTTCATCTATCAGTATAAGAGATACTTAAACTACAGGGATTCTATGCTAAAATACTCTACATTTTACTACGTTAAAAGTCTCTACATTTTACTACGCTAAAAGGCTCTATATTTTACTATGCTAATAAATAATCTAAACTAAATATAAACAAAAAATACATTTTAATCGCATAACATTCACCAAAATACATATAAAACAGTAAAAGATATTAATTAACATTTTTAGTAACAAAAAAAAAAGTTCTCAATTTTTACATATTGTTTTTAGAACACTAATATTAGTCTGGATAAATATAACATACTAATTTCACAAACAAAATACAAAACGACATGGAAACACATTCAAGTCAACTAATATGCATTATTATATGAGTTTCGACATAAACTAAATCGGAATACCTCGATTTATGGTTTTCGAAAAGTGGAAAAGTTAAAAATATAAGTTCAGAACGAAGAAACCACAACAATATAATACTTTTCTAGGGTGTGAGACCTACGTATTTGTCTTTCTACGTGATGGGTGGGAGCCACTGTAACTTTTTTGGAGGAAACATAATGGGGGGGCCCGCTGTTGGCGGGGGAATATAAAAATGGGGGTTCTGTCGATTTGGTGAAGAAGGGGATGATATAATAAATGGTATAGCACCGTTATTTCATGCGTTATATAGGTATAGCACGGTTATTTTATACGCTATACCTTTCCGCCATAAAGTGTCAACATAGCGCGGAAAAAACATGCGCTATGCATGTATAACGCGGTAATAAACCGCGCTATACCTTAACGGCTAAAACACCGTTAAGATATAACGCGTTTTATTACCGCGTTATACATAGTTTAGTCCCTCTTTGTTTTTTCCACCGATTAACGTCACACTTGTCCAAAAACTCAATAATTGGGTTATGGACTCCAAAGTAGACTCGTTACGGCGTCAAAATAAATACTAATTTTTGTTCATACAAGTTACATGGTATCTCTTACAAACTTCATAAATCCTTCAAGGTATGGAGGAATTTCCGTTGGTGGTGGCGAAAAAGTAGCTTGGTCATCGCCGCTTCCATTGTTGGGCGAAGTAGCATCCTCTGCAAGTTCAGCTAGCAGTTCTTCGTAAGCTTCGTCTTCTTCTGGTTGTGATTCAGCAAGTCAAAAATTTATTCTTTCCGAATGATCCAATCTCTGAAAAGTACTAATTTTTCCAAGCTCTCCCTCATAGACGCTCTATAATCACCGAGTTGAAGTCTTGCTTAACTGAAAGTGCTCTCCGATGCCATTGTTGAAGCTTGAATAATTAAAATATCTTGGGTCACCCTTGAAAGAACCGGAAAGTGTTTTTCTTTGTCATTTCGCCATTGCAAAAGATTAAAGGAGCCGTCGGGATTCACTTCCTCAATTTGCTGCGACAAATAAACTTCAAACTCATTTAGTTGTAAAAAATCATTACTACTAGAACCTTGAGAACCCCTAAACCCCACGCAAGCACTAAGTGCTCTTGCTCCCGTAGTTCTTTTAGATGATTGAGAATCAGAAGACGAAGGAGTTGGAACATTTGGTCTAACATGATTTAATGCAACTTCATAAGCATTATAAATAGTTTGAGCATTTATTTTAATTGAGGCTATTGCTTCTGGAAGTCCAGCCAACTGTCACGACCAATTTTCACTACGTTGGGTATCGTGATGACACCTAGTCTTAGGGACTAGGTAAGGCTAACATTTACTGAAAAATAACAATAATTAAATAACATCTAACAATTTGAAATGGAAATCTCTATAAGTTTACAAATTTCCAAAACCGGTAGTACAAGTCATAAGCTCTACAGAGTTTTGCTACAATTTTCTAAATACAACTGTTTGAAATACAGTAAATAGCGTGAATACAAATCAGAAGGTGACTCGGAAGCCTGCGAACACAACAACATGTTTACCTTGAATCTCCACAACAACAGTCTGCACAACTAGTTAATGATCAACTGACTTCAAAATATCTGGATCTGCACAAAAATATGCAGAAGTGTAGTATGAGTACACCACGGCGGTACACAAAAAGTATCAAGACTAACCTCAGTAGAGTAGTGACGAGGACAATCGATAAACCTACTGGACAAAATAACTTGAACAAGTAGAAGTATAGGAACAACATAGTATAATATCTACATAAATACTACACGAAGTGGAAAATAATATCGTAATTGCAGTAAGGAAGGAAAACAACACTATCGGCGGAACATCATAATAATAACATAAAAGAATGAACAGAAACACAACCTAAATTCGATAATCACATATAAAGAAAGGACAACTAACAACTCAACAAAAAGGCCGCTTTCACACCAGGTTTTAGTAAATAAACTCCACGAGGTACCGAACCTCAGAGTATTCACAACTCACGGGTCCCAATACCTAACCCTAACACTTGGCATCATGTGACCTCTTTACACTTCATAGCCGCACTGACGACTCACATGCCAAATAGGGCCATTCTCACACAGAAAACAAGTAAACAAGGGTGTGAATTTATACTCAACACTATCAATAAAACCTCTTAACCGATAAGAGTGCTCAACTACGTGTATGCTTGCGCAAGTGTCCTAACATAGTTCATGCCAGCTAGTAAGTATAGGAAAAGAAATGGACAGCACGCAGAATGTTTTCTCACAACTTTTCGCAAGATAAAGCTCACACAGGTAGTGTACCACTACACAAAATCAACAACAAGAATGCCCCCAGGACATCACAAATCAATCCCTAACATAGGCCACTTTGTCTCGCCACGTGTGCAATAGTAAAGTAAATGCGCGCCTTGTCTCACCAGACGCGCATAATAATGTTCCCACCTTGTCTCGCCACACGTGCAACCCACATATATATATATATATACATATATATATATATATATATATATATACATATATGTATATACATACATACATACATATATATACATACATACATACATATATATATATATATATATAT
>ML387532.1:17307-32080 GCA_005239525.1 Nicotiana knightiana | reverse complement strand
AATACTTCCGTTGGGAAACAAACTAAGAGAATACTTAGAAAAACCCTTTCATCGATTCGAAGGCCAAATCATACACTATCCATCCTATGAAGGTTTTTTTCACATGGCTGATTTGCTTCTCCCTGAAAGTGTTGAAACCTTCGCCAATACTTTCTGGCCTCATGGAAATCCTGACTTTTGGTATGCCATTAGTTTCACGTTGGTTTTCGTAGTTTGACTTTATCAAGAGAGGAAGACTTTTGAAACTTATGACGATCTCAAATGTATCATAATATTTGTTTGACTATAAAGTTTTTGAACTTTATGATCTTAAACAAGTCATAATATATTTGTGTGACTACCATTTTCTTATTAGTTTGTTTTAACAAGAATATTGCTCTATATAATTTTTCATTTTACTCTTCAATTGGGATGCTTTTATAGCTTCCGAAATCTCATGACAATAAGTTAATTTAAGACCATAATTATTTTTACAAGTCGTTGTTTTTAAAACATGGTGTCAAATCAAATTTTGCCACAGAAATTAAAACTGAGGGGAGTAATATAGTATTCTTTTTTAGTGCATCCTATTAATTATTACATTGTACATTCCTTTTTCTACAAGTTTGTATTAAATTTAACATATACACTTAAAATGAATTTGGCAGCAATGTGGTGAAGTCCTACTCAAAGCCACTGGTGGAATTGGATGAAATGGTGAAAAGGATGATTTTGGAGAGCCTGGGGCTGAAAAACTACATTGATGAGTTCTTGGATTTTTCCAACGTTTACTTTCTGCGATTTACGTATTATAAAGCAGCTGAAGATGTTAGTAAAATAAGATTGCGTGACCACACGGATGATGGCTTCTTGACTATAGTAAAACAAAATCAAGGTGGATTGCAACTTCTTAGAAAAAATGGGGAGTGGATTGATCTTAATAATGTTTCACCAAATTCCTACATTGTTTTACTGGCGGATTCTTTCATGGTAAGTGGAGTATTTTTTAATGTGATGGAAATTAATTAGTAGCAAATTAAAAAGTATTTTGATGAAATCTTTGGCTATAAAGAAAATTTTTGTGTAATTTTTTTTGGCTTTGTATAAATTTATATAGGCATGGACAAATAATAGATTGGAGTCAGCTACCCACAGAGTAACAATGGAGGGAGTAGACATTGATAGAGTGTCCATTCAGCTATTTTCATCAGCAAAACCAAGTGACATAATAGAGGCTAAAAAAGAACTAGTGGATGAAGAACACCCTATAATTTTCAAGCCCTATGACACTGTTGGATATTATGAATATATTAAGTCAGGAGCTGGAGCTGGAGCTGGCTTGGGTCTCAAGGCTTATTTAGGTGTTTGAATTATTCCTATTTTATTTAGCTTCAGCTTTCTGTATTTTATATATTGGTAGCTTATGTTGTTTGTTCCTCCTCCATAATAATGTTAGTCATATATAACTTTATGAGAATTTTCCAATTTCTACGTTATGACTTGTAATATGGAGATTATGTTATTAAGAATGCTCTATTCTGCTATATTGATTTGTTGTCTAGTAGAGATTTTGCTTTATCAATAAAGATTTATATACTTAAAAAATAAAGTATATGCGGCAGGCAAATTAATAGCTATATCGATTCTATCAAACACATGCTCGTCTCAATAGATAAAAAGACTACAAAAATAAAATTTAAAAACAAACTTTAAAAAGTAAGTATCAAAACTTAAAATTTCACTTACATCGAATTCACCGCTCAAGCAACCTTCCAATGATTCAAAATTATATCTTGTAATCACTCCGAAGTACATAAAATGAGGTTTAGAGCAGTCAAAAATGTTTAGAGAGACATTCTCCAAATTTTTAAAGCAAGTCAAACTCATGATCACATTTTTCAGCTGAAAGTGACTAGTGAGAATTCGGCATTATATTTATTTTATATTAATTAATATCGATATAAATTTTATATTAAAATCTCGATATTAATATTTCATGATGAATATGTTGGGCTTTAAGTTTGTTGTAGCTTAATTTTAAGGTTGTTGTAGCTTAAAGAGGGTGAATGAGAAATAGAGAGAAAATGAAATATTTGAGTTTCCTTCCTTGTCAAAAGGACATTGTCCCATATTGGAGGAAGAAAAGACTTTTGATGGGTATATATACAATTGCTCTTCTTCCAGTTCTTAAAGAGTTGAGAAGAAGGCAAGCCTTGCGCCGCAGTCGTTGCTTGCTCGGCTTCAGATTCAATTTTTTTCCCCGCAGTATTCGCACCTTCTGAAAGGTTGCAAACCTTTTCAGAATCAGTGCCAAATGGTCTATTAATATGTCTTGAATCCCAGAATTTTTACTTACTAAATTTTCTGATTATCTTCTTCTTCTTCTGCACAATATTTTACGACCATTGAGTGGTTCGCCGTTCACCGGAGTTTTTGGTACCAATACGCTGGTGAGCTAAATCGTTCTATCCTTGGAGGATAATATTCCAACACCTCGGGTACTTGAAGGGAATAATTTCCTTAAGGACACACTGTGTATTCAGTGGGCTCGATTTATTCCTTACTGTTTTTCCAAAATTTATTTTGTTAAACTGGTTCTACTAACTTTCTGTTTCTAGTTTTATTTTAGAAAGTTTAATGTTTTATTGGTTTACAGCAATACAGAGTGCTTAACAATCTTAAGAAAATTATTATTTTTTATTATATTCTGTATTCTGTTTGTGGAGATTAAAAGCTGTGTGGTTTTCTACTCCTTCTGAATTTTACTATTCTAATTTGAACATATAAAAACTTCATCAGAGTATTGAAATTCAGAAAATGATTTGAAGAACATAAAAACTTTATCGTTTTCAGTGAAACAGTATATAAAAACTTTGGTTTTTATTTATTATACGTACTGTTTATTTTTAATTACAATATTGTTTACTTTTCTAGTTTTGCCATTAATTGAGCTCTTCTGTTGTTGATAGTGAGAAATGGCAATTGATAATGTAAATTATTCTGCGACTGTTGCGGCAATGACGATAGCCTCGTCAAGCCGAACTGATGTTCCCCCGGCAGAGAAACCGGGGAAATTTTCTGGAGCCAACTTCAAAGGATGGCAGCAAAGGATGCTCTTCTGGCTTAGCAAACTTGGTATGCAGAAATTCACAAGTGAAGAACCTCCAGTGCCTGCTGCGGACATGCCAGTCAATGAGAAATTCATGATTGTTGTTGCATGGAAGCATGCCTATTTTCTTTGCAAAGGCTATATCTTAAGCGCTTTAGAGGATGACTTGTACAATGTGTACAGTGGGATGAATACTTCGAAAGAATTATGGGACGCACTTGAGAAGAAGTACAAGATAGAAGATGCATGCTTGAAGAAGTTCGTGGTTGCCAAGTTTCTAGACTATAAAATGATAGACAACAAAACTGTGGGAACCCGAGATCATGAGCTTCAACTTATTTTTCACGACCTTATTACTGAAGGTATGGTTGTGAATGAAGCATTTCAAGTGGATGCAATGATTGAAAAATTACCGCATTCGTGGAGAGATTTCAAGAACTATCTTAAGCACAAGCGCAAATAAATGAAGTTGGAAGATCTTGTGATACGTCGCAAGATTGAGGATGACAACAAAACAGCCGAGAAGAAGTCTCGTGGAAATTCAACGATCATGGGAGCTAATATCGTTGAGGAGACTGCTCAAAAAAGTAATAAGAGGAAGAGGTCTTCTGGACAGACTAAGGAGCAGAACAAAAAGAAATTCAAGGGCAGCTGCTATAATTGTGGAAGAGTTGATCACAAAGCCCCTGATTGTCGTCTCCTCAAAAAGGATAAGAAGAAGGGACAAGCCAACATAGTGGAGAATAATGATGACATTGATGATCTTTGTGCAATACTTTCAGAATGCAACCTGGTTGGAAATCCGAAGGAGTGGTAGATTGACTCTGGAGCCACTCGACATGTTTGTGCTGTCAAAGAAGCATTTGCGACTTACTCTACTGCTGGTCCTGAAGAAGATATTTCCATGGGAAATAATGCAACAACCAAGATTGAAGGTTGTGGGAAGATATTCTTGAAGATGACTTCCGGCAAGGTGTTAACGCTCAACAACATTCTTCATGTTCCTACTATTAGAAAGAATTTAGTTTCTACTTCTTTACTTGTGAAGAATAGATTCAAATGTGTATTTGTTTCTGATAAAAAGTTGTTGTAAGCAAGAATGAAATGTATGTTGGAAAATGCTATTTCACGGAGGGCCTTTTCAAACTCAATGTATTGGTTGTTGACAGTATGAATAAAATTTCAGTTTCTTCTTATTTACTGGAGTCAAATGATTTATGGCATATTCGTTTAGGACATGTCAATTATAAAACCTTGCGGAAGTTAATTAATTTAGAAGTATTGCCTAATTCGAGTGTAATAAATCGAAATGCCAAATATGTGTTGAATCTAAGTTTGTAAAACATCCTTATAAGTCTGTTGAAAGGAATTCAAATCCTTTAGACTTAATTCATACTGACATTTGCGATATGAAGTCCACACCATCTCGAGGTGGGAAAAAGAATTTTATTACTTTTATTGACGATTGCCCTCNCTTCTTCTTATTTGTTGGAGTCAAATGATTTATGGCATAGTCGTTTAGGACATGTCAATTATAAAACCTTGCGGAAGTTAATTAATTTAGAAGTATTGCCTAAATTCGAGTGTAATAAATCGAAATGTCAAATATGTGTTGAATCTAAGTTTGTAAAACATCCTTATAAGTCTGTTGAAAGGAATTCAAATCCTTTAGACTTAATTCATACTGACATTTGCGATATGAAGTCCACACCATCTCGAGGTGGGAAAAAGAATTTTATTACTTTTATTGACGATTGCCCTCGATATTGTTATATTTATTTGCTTAAAAGTAAGGATGAAACAATTGAGCCATTTAAGCAATACAAGAATGAAGTGGAGAATCAATTGAATAAAAAGATCAAAATGATTAGAAGCGATAGAGGTGGAGAATATGAATCTCCGTTTGCAGAAATATGTTCAGAATATGGAATTATCCATCAAACTACTGCACCTTTCACACCTCAATCCAACGGAATAGCAGAAAAAAAAATCGGACATTAAAAGAAATGATGAATTCTTTATTAATAAGTTTCAGGTTACCGCAGAGTTTGTGGAGGGAAGCTATCCTTACAGCTAACCGAATACTCAACAGAGTACCCCACAACAAAAGGCAATATATTCCATATGAAAAGTGGAAAGTAAGAAAATCCAACTTGAAATATTTCAAAGTGTGGGGGTGTCTAGCAAAGGTACAAGTTTCTTTACCTAAAAGGGTTAAAATCAGACCAAAAATAGTAGATTGTGTTTTCATTGGATATGCTACAAACAATAAAGCATGTCGGTTTTTGGTTCATAAATCCGATAATCACCAGATTCATGTTAATACGGTAATGGAATCAGATAATGCTGAATTCTTTGAAAGAATCTATCCGTATAAAATTGAATGCGAGTCGTTAGGTGAAAGACCTAAACGACCTCGGGAAGAACCAAAGAAAAATACTCCAACTGTAGAAGATCCAAGGCGTAGCAAACGTCAAAGAACATCTACTTTCTTTGGACCAGATTTTGTGACATTCTTGCTTGAAAATTAAGCGCAAACTTTTCAAGCTGCTATGTCGTCTTCTGATTCAGCATTTTGGAAAGAGTCAGTCAATAGTGAGATTCAATCAATTTTGGATAACCATACATGAGAATTGGTTGATCTTCCTCCAGGAAATAAGCCTTTAGGTTCGAAATGGATCTTTAAACGAAAAATGAAAGCTGATGGCATTATTGACAAATATAAAGCAAGACTTGTTATTAAAGGTTATAGACAAAAGGAAGGACTTGATTACTTTGACACTTACTCGCCAGTAACGAGGATAACATCTATTAGGGTGTTAGTGGCACTAGCGGTCTTGTATGGTCTTGAAATCCATCAAATGGATGTTAAAACAGTTTTCCTAAATGGAGAATTGAAGGAAGAGATTTACATGGAACAACCCGAGGGTTTTGTGGTTCCTGGTAAAGAGAAGAAAATGTGCAAACTTGTTAATTCGCTTTATGGACTTAAACAAACACCCAAACAATGGCATGCCAAATTTTACCAAACAGTGTTGGCAAGTGGATTTAAAATCAATGAGTGTGACAAATGTGTTTACATTAAAAACACTCCAGGTCATGAAGTTATTGTTTGTTTATATGTTGATGACATGTTGATAATGAGAAAAAGTATGGCAGATATAAATGCTACAAAACGCATGTTGGATAGCAAATTCGACATGAAAGACTTAGGAGTTGCTGATGTGATCTTAGGAATCGGAATTATCAAGACCCCACAAGGTCTAGCATTATCACAGTCTCACTATATTGAAAAGGTACTTGACAAGTTCAAGTATTTGGATTTCAAAATTGCCAAGACTCCAATTGACGTGAGTTATGCACTTCAAAAGAATGAAGGTGAAAGAGACTCACAACTGGACTATGCAAGAGTACTGGGAAGTTTGATATATATCATGAATTGTACACGACCAAATATAGAATGTGCTATTAGCAAACTGAGTCGATTTACAAGTAATCCCAATCAAATACATTGGATGGAAATGAAACGAGTTTTGGGGTATTTGAAACATACCCAAAATTATGCTTTGCATTATAACAAATATCCCTCCGTGATCAAGAGATATAGTGATGCAAATTGGATCACCAGATCATCTGAAGTTAAATCCACGAGTGGATATGTTTTCACCATTGAGGGTGGTGCAATGTCTTGGAAATCATCCAAACAAATGTGCATCGCCCGTTGTACAATGGAATCTGAATTCATAGATTTAGATAAGGCCGGTGAAGAAGTTGAATGGCTCCAGATTTTCTTGGAAGATATTCCATTTTGGACCAAACCTTTGGCACCTATGTGTATACATTGTGATAGTCAAGCGGCAATAGGCAGGGATGGAAGCATTATGTATAACGAAAAATGTCACGACCCTAGTTCGCCCTCCGAGAACATGTCATGATGGAACCTAGTCCCTATAACTAGGTAAGCCTAACAGTGCGGAAAAACAACATAACTTGCGGAATAATTAAGTAAAAACTGAACAATCTAAAAGAAAGACTGTATATAAATGCCGTTCGGCATATACAATTCAAAATAATAATGTGGAAGTCTACAATAACACCCCAAAACCAGGAAATTCACGGGAAAACACAGGCTAACAGAAATATACTACACTGCTCTAACTCCAGAATGTCTAAAAAACTGAAAGGAAGGAAAAGCTTTCCACTAAAGCTGGAATAAGATAGAGACTCCTGGTCTGCGGACGCGGCAGATGTACCTCGAAGTCTCTGCTAGGTCTCTCAACCTCGGGGATAGTGCGCCTGGGTGGAGGTACCTGGATCTGCACATGAAAAACATGCGCAGAAGGGGCATGAGTACACCACAACGGTACTCAGTAAGTGCCAAGCCTAACCTCGGTCGGGTAGTGACGAGGAAGGTCAGGGCCCTACTGAGGTTAAACAATATAATAGGAATTCAGAGTAAGAAAACAGACAGTAATAATGAGTACAACAGTGAAATAAGATAGGTCAACAAGGCAATAACAAAACACAAGAACAGAGTAAAAACAGAATATGAACAACTCAATAACAATGGTAACAATGAGGATCTCCCAGGATACCGTCTTGTAGTCCTTTTCGCAACTGTCTAGTGGATCTCCCGAGATACCGTCCCGTAGTACATCATATGTATATCCGAAGGATCTCCCGGAATACCGTCCCGTAGTCCCAAAGTAAATATGCAGGGAGATCTCCCGGAATACCGTTCCGTAGTCCCAAAGTAAATATGTAGGGGGATCTCCCGGGATACCGTCCCGTAGTCCCAAAGTAAATATGCAGGGAGATCTCCCGGAATACCGTTCCGTAGTCCCAAAGTAAATATGTAGGGGGATCTCCCGGGATACCGTCCCGTAGTCCCAAAGTAAATATGCAGGGGGGATCTCCCGGGTTACCGTCCCATAGTCCCAAAGTAAATATGCAGGGGGATCTCCCGGGATACCGTCCCGCAGTCCCAAAGTAAATACGCAAGCACAACAAGAAGACATTCAGAATTAGAGTGCAAAAATACAAGGCAACAACTAATTCGAGCCTAACATGCTTCACGTAGTACAATTAAAGCAACTTAAGCAAATAGGCAATTTAGGGAAACTAGGCATGATTTTCTAAGCTAACATAGACTATAATATCAAATAGAATAAAACAGGTAAGAAAGAAACTCAGCCTAAATATTTAAAGTAAAAGTGGATTTTCAACAATTAGCACAAGTACGCGCTCGTCACCTCACGTACAAGTCATTCAATTACCAAATATCACATCCTAAGGGGAAAAGTCCCCCACACAAGGTTAGACAAAACACTTACCTCGAACCGGCTCAAAATCAACTCGAAACCATACGTTTGCCACGAGTATCCGACTCCAAATGGACCAAATCTATTTAAATAAATTTCATATCGTAAATAACATCTCAAGCAACTGATTCTACTATTTAATTCAAAGTTACTTTGCGAAATTAGGTAAAATGACCAAAACGCCCCTCAAGCCAGCATCTCGGATTCGTAAAATTTTATATTTTCAGGACCCTCGTACTCTCACGAGTCCATCCATATAAAATCTCTCTAATCAGAGGTCATCACCCCCTTAAACCCCAATTTTGGAAAAACCTAAGTTCTACCCAAATCACCCAATTTCACCCATGAAAATCTTTGATTTTAAGTTGAAAACATGTTAAATGACGTTAATGACTGAAAGAATTGAGTAAAAACCAACTTACAAATGATTTGAAAGGAGTCTTGTTCTTGGAAAAATCGCCTAAGGGTGTTTGAGTTTGAGAAAATATGAAAATGGAGTCAAAAATTCGGTTTACGTGCATTGCAGGCCACTGGTTGGCATGGGAATTGCAAACTGGGGTTCACAATTGCGAACCCTTCAGAAATTCCCAGCTTTCGCATTTGCGATCCATATGTCGCATTTGCGACCTCAGGCAGAAGAGGGAAGTTCGTATTTGCGATGGCAGACGTCGCATTTGCGACCACCCTTCGCATATGCGAACCTCTTGGTCTCATTTGCGATCAGGCTTGCCCAGACCCACCTTCACCTTTGCGATGCTGGCTTCGCAAATGCGAAGCCTGCAGATTCAGCTACACCAGCAAATTCCAAGGTTCAAAATGCATCCGTGGCCTATCCAAAACTGACCCGAGCCCTCGGGGCTCCAAACCAAACTATACACACTACCTCAAAAATATCCTATGAACTTATCCGTGCGATCAAATCGCTAAAACAACATCATATTCATCGAATTAAGCCTCAAAATCCATGAATTCTATCAAATTTCATAAAACATCAAATTTTCCATTTTAAGTCCGAAACACGTCAAACGAGATCCGTTTTCAACCAAACTTTACAGAAAGGACTTAAACCATATATAAGACCTGTACCTGGCGCCGGAACCAAAATACGGGTCCGATACCATCACTTTCTAATAAGATTTCATTTTATATTTCCTTAAATATTTCGAGAAAATAATTTTACTCAAAAATTCATTTCTCGGGCTTGGGACCTCGGGATTCAATTCTGGGCATACACCCAAGTCCCATGTTTTTCTACGGACCCTCCGGGACCGACAAATCATGGGTCCGGGCCCGTTTACCCAAAATGTTGAGAGAAGTCAAATTTATTCATTTTAATATCAAAACTTAGCATTTTTAAAAAAAAATCATATTTAAGCTTTTCGGCTATGCGCCCGGACTGCGCACGTAAATTGAGGCAACCCTAAATGAGGTTTCCAAGGCCTCGGAAGCACGGAATGGGTAAGAAAATAGGTGATGTCCCTTTGGGTCGTCACATTCTCCACCTCTAAAACGACTGTTCGTCCTCGAACGGACAGAAGAAGGAAGTACATGAGTCGGGGAATAGATGAGGATAACGGCTGCGCATATCGGACTCAGACTCCCAGGTCGATGCCTCTGGAGGCTGACCTCCTCCACTGAACACGGACAAAAAGGAAACTCTTGGATCTCAACTAACGGACCTGCCGGTCTAGAATAGCTACCGGCTCCTCCTCATAAGATAAGTCCTTGTCCAACTAGACTGAACTGAAATCCAACACGTGCGACTGTTCACCGTGATACCTCTGGAGCATCAAAACATGAAATACCGGATGAACTCCTGCCAAGTTGGGAGGTAAGGCAAGCTCATAAGCATCCTCCCCAACACGCCTCAATATCTCGAAAGGGACAATAAACCTCGGACTCAACTTCCCTTTCTTCCCAAATCTCATGACGCCCTTCATAGGCGAAACTCAAAGCAGAACCCGCTCTCCGACCATATATGAAACATCACGAACCTTTGGGTTCGCGTAACTCTTCTGTCTGGACTGGGCTGTACGGAGTCTATCCTGAATCACCTTGACCTTCTCTAATGCATCCTGAACCAACTCTGTGCCCAATAGCCTAGCCTCACCCGGTTTGAACCAACCCACCAGAGATCTACACCTCCTACGACACCATCTGAATGCTGGACTGATAACTGTTATTGTAAACAAACTCCGCCAGTGGCAAGAATTGATCCCAAGACCCTCCAAACTCAATCACACACGCACTTAGCATATCCTCAAAAATCTGAATAGTGCGCTCAGACTGTCCATCCGTCTGGGGGTGGAATGTTGTGCTCAACTCCACCCGAGTACCCAACTCCTGTTGAACGACCCTCCAGAATCGTGATGTGAACTGAGTACCTCTGTCTGAAATAATAAATACTGGAATACCGTGGAGGCGAACAATCTCTCTGATATAAATCTCATCCAACCTCTTCGATGAATATATAGTCAGTACCGGAATGAAATAGGCTGATTTGGTCAGCCGATCCACAATCACCCAAATAGCATCATGCTTCCTCAAAGTCCGAGTAAGTCCAACCACAAAGTCCATGGTGATCCTCTCCCACTTCCACTCTGGAAGCTCAATCTGCTGAAGTAACCCTCCCGGTCTCTGATGCTCACATTTGACCTGCTGACAGTTGAGGCACTTGGCTACAAACTCTGCTATATCCTTTTTCATTCTTCACCACCAATAGTGCTGCCTAAAATACTGATACATCTTCGCAACACCTGGATGGATGGAATACCGCGAACTATGGGCCTCTACTAAAATCAACTCTCGAAGCCCATTGGGCACACAAATTCGACCCTGCATCCTCAATACCCCGTCATCTACAATGGTCACATATCTGGCATCACCGTGCTGGACTGTGTCCTTGAGGACAAGTAAATGAGGATCATCGTACTGCTGATCCCTGATACGATCGAATAAGGAAGACCGAGAAACCACACAAGCTAGGACCCGACTGGGCTCCGAAAGGTCCAATCTCACAAACTGACTGGCTAAGGCCTGAACATCCATCGCCATAGGCATCTCTGAAGCTAGTAAATATGCCAAACTCCCCAAACTCTTCGCCCGGTGACTCAAAGCATTGGCCACCACATTGGCCTTCCCCGGATGGTACAATATAGTGATGTCATAGTCCTTTAACAACTCTATCCATCTACGCTGGCGCAAATTCAGATCCTTCTTCCTGAATATGTGCTGCAAACTCTGGTGATCCGTAAATATCTCACAGGGAACACCATATATATAATGACGCCAGATCTTCAAGGCATGAACAATGGTAGCTAACTCAAGGTCATGGACATGGTAATTCTTCTCAAGTATCTTCAACTGTCTAGACGCATAGGCAATCACCCTACTGTCCTACATCAACACCGCTCCAAGGCCGACTCGCGAGGCATCACAATAAACTGTATAAGACCCTGAACCAGTAAGCAATATCAAGATTGGGGCTGTAGTCAAAGCTGTCTTGAGCTTCTGAAAGCTTGCCTCACACTCTGTCCACTGAAATGGAGCACCCTTTTGGGTCAATCTGGTCATGGGGGCTGCAATCGATGAGAATCTCTCCACAAAACGACGGTAGTAGCCTGTCAAGCCAAGGAAACTGCGAATCTCCGTAACTGAGGACGGCTTGGGCTAACTCTGCACGGCCTCTACCTTCTTCGAATCCACCCGAATGCCCTCACTCGATACTACGTGGCCCAAGAATGCCACAGAACTAAACTAAAACTCACATTTTGTGAACTTTGCATATAACTTCTTCTCTCTTAGGGTCTGAAGTACTGTCATCAGGTGATGTACATGAGCTTCCCGACTCCGGGAGTAAACAAGAATATCATCTATGAAAACAATGACGAACGAGTCGAGATATGGCCTGAACACACTGTGCATCAAATGCATAAATGCTGCTGGGGCATTAGTCAGCCCAAATGACATAACTAGAAACTCGTAATGGCCATACCGAGTCCTGAAGGCAGTCTTCGGAATATCCGGCTCCCGAATCTTCAACTGATGGTAACCTGAGCGAAAATCAATCTTAGAAAATACCTGTGCGCCCTGAAGCTGGTCAAATAGATCATCAATACGAGGCAAGGGATAACGGTTCTTCACTGTAACCCTGTTCAACTGGCGATAATCAATACACATGCGCATAGAACCGTCCTTTTTCTTCACAAACAAGACAGGAGCACCCCAAGGTGAAACACTGGGTCGAATAAAACCCTTATCAAGCAATTCTTGTAACTGATCCTTCAACTCCTTCAACTCAAGAGGATCCATACGGTATGGTGGAATGGAAATGGGCTGAGTGCCCGGCAACAAATCAATGCCAAAATCAATGTCTCTATTGGGCGGCATGCCCGGAAGAGCAGTTGGAAACACATCGGGATAATCCCGTACCACTGGAACTGAATCAGCAGAAGGGGTATCAATACTGACATCTCTCACATAAGCCAAATACGCGGCACACCCCTTCTCAACCATACACTGAGCTTTAAGGAAAGAGATAACTCTACTGGGAGTGTAATCTAAGGTTCCACTCCACTCAACACACGGAATACTTGGCATAGCCAGCGTCACCGTCTTGGCGTGACAATTAAGAATAGAATAATGGGACGACAACCAGTCCATGCCCAAGATAATATCAAAATCCACCATATCGAGTAACAATAAATCCGCATTGGTCTCAAAACCACGAATAGTAACCAAACACGACCGATAAATACGGTCCACGACAAGAGAATCTCCTGCAGGAGTAGAAACATAAACAAGAGAACCCAAAGAATCTCGGGCTATACCGAAATGCGGAGAAAAATAAGAAGACACATAGGAATACGTGGAGCCTCGATCGAATAGAACCGATGCATCTCTGTGACAACCAAATATAATACCTGTAATGACAAAATCGGAGGCAAAAGCCTCGGTACGAGCAGGAATAGCATAATATCTGGCCTGGCCTCCCCCTCGGGGGCGACCTCTACCTCCCTGACCTCTGCCCCTAGTTGGCTGGGCAGATGGGGTAGCAGCTGGAGGTGTGATCATGGCTTGAGAACTCTGCTGAGCATGTTGTGGCTGAAAAGTCTGTGAAGATGCACCCCTACCAAGTTTGGGGCAGTCCCTAACCAGATGGCGTGTATCTCCACACTCGAAACAAGCTATGGGAGGACGTGGTGGGTGTGACTGGCTAGGTCCAGGTCTTCTAGACTGACCCCTGAAAGCACCCCGCACCGAAGGCGCGCTAGAAACTTGAGGTGCATAGTAAGGCTCCTGAGGCCTGGGTGGAGCTGGGGTACCGCTGGCTGCTGGAAGAGCTGAATGAACAGGGCGGCCCATATAACCCCTACCATGTCGACCTGCTGCTGGGGTATGGGAACCACAGTAGTTGCCCGACTCTCGAGACCTCTTGGCCTCTCTCTCCTCTCGCTTCCTAGCGAGCATACCCTCGATCCTCCTAGAAATGCTTACTACATGCTGATAAGGAATGTCCATCTCCAACTCTCGAGCCATGCCAGATCTGATGGGTGGGATAAGACCCTCAATGAACTGGCGAACCCTCTCGCTGACAGTAGCAACCAAAACCGGTGCATGCCTAGCCAATCTGGTGTAACGGATAGCATACTCTGAAACTGTCATAGCACCCTAGCGTAAATGCTCAAACTCAGCGCGCCATGCGTCCCTGAGGCTCTAAGGAACAAACTCTCTCAGGAACATGTCTGAGAACTGGGTCCAGGTCAGTGAAGCAGCCTCGTCTGGACTGTCTAACTCATATGAGCACCACCAATCATAGGCGGCTCCGCGAAGCTGGAAGGTAGTAAAGGAAACCCCACGAGATCCGGCTATACTCATAGTGCGAAGAATATGGTGACACTCCTCTAGAAACTTGATCACGCTTAACTATGTCTAATAAAAGACTAAGCAGGCGTTGCAAATATAATCCGGGGTATTATGCCCAGAGTCGATCCCACAAGGAATTTACGTATCAAGCAAGCTGTTAGAATACTCAACAGTCACTTGATGTTATTTAAATTACTAAAGCTAAAGATTAAAACTAAAGATTAACTACGCTAAGGTGTAAACAATTGTAATAAAGATCTAAGGTTATGGTTTCCCCCGTCGGTGAATTTATTTCTCGAATACTTCATATAGCTTGATTAGTTGTGTCTATCAATCATGAACACTCTATCTACCATAAATCTCTCTCAAGTAATTATGATAATTTACTAGACACACTCTCTCAAGTTATGCTAGCTAGATTGCATTACAGTTCACTTTAGATTGCACCCGAGGTATCGTTATCTCTAATCCAACCTCTAAACCCTCGGTTATGACTTTC
>ML387532.1:1280-16384 GCA_005239525.1 Nicotiana knightiana | reverse complement strand
CAACGGGTTTTACCAAAACCCTAGGTTAAAGAAGTTAGCTAAACAAATTCATAAGAATAAAACCCAAAATAACTTGCATAATTAAACTACAAAGTAATGATGAAAATCTGTACAAATCGATGTCTTGCCGTCCGTATCCTCTCTAATCTCTTCGAATCTCCAATCTCCATGTAGTTGTGTTTTAGGAGTCTATTTATATGTTTAGGGCGAACGCTAACCGTGTAGGAGACTTCTATTGAACCGGGAAACACTTAAACTCGTCAAAACTCGGATTTGGCCGAACTGGGAACCCCGGGCGTTTGGACCCAAAGGCCTGGCTAACGCAAGGCTAGGGCTGGCGTTTCAGCCCTAACGCCTGGATAACGCCAGGGTAGGGCTGGCGTTTCAGCCCTAAGGCCTGGCTAACGCCAGGTAGGTTCAGGCTGTAGGGCTCTGTCTCCCGGCTATCACCCGGGTGTTTCCTTTCGCGTATTTCTTGACGTATTTGCATCCCTTTAGCTCCGTTTCCATCTCCAATTCACCTACACATGAAATAAACTCCATTAAGAACATAACAAGTGTATTTTTATCATTAATGCACCTCAAATGTAAGGTATATCACATGTTAAACTATGCAATTTAGTCTCGCATCAAAACTCCAAGGCATCGTCTGATGCTAGCCCACTGAATACCGGAGGATCATACTTCTTAAACCTCTCAAATCTCCGCTGCTCGTCCTCTGAAGCAGCTAACCCATCCTCGGGCTGAACTGGCACTACGGGCGGTGCAGGAATGATCTCTGGGACCTGCTCCATAGGCACTCGCTGCTCAGGAGTGCAGACGGCGGGAGTCTGTGCTCCTCCCCCGGCCTGGGATGTGGCTGCAGCAAGGAGAAGCAACCCTACCTGAGCCAGAGTGGTGTACATAAACATGAACTGAGCTAACGTCTCCTGAAAGGCTGGAGTAGTAGTGGTAGTAGGCGTGTCACGTGCATGAACCTCGGCTGGATCTGCTGGTGGCACCTCGGCGGCAGCTCGCGCAGGTCCCCTCACTGCACCACGTGCGCGTCCTCGGCCTCTACCTCGGCCCCGGCTTCTAACGGCTGCAGTAGGGGGCACGGGTGCCTGATCATCCCGAGTAGCACGTGTCTTCACCATCTGTGAGAGAATGAAGACAGAGGTTTAGAATTAACGTCAAAAATATTGCACGACAAGGAAATCAATGAAGTAAAGATTTTTCCTAAACAGTTACACAGCCTCTCGTAGATAAGTACATACGTCTCTGTACCGATCAGCGAGACTCTATAAACTGGCCTCTGTTCCTTGACTCCTATGAACCTAGAGCTCTGATACCAACTTGTCACGACCCCAGTTCGCCCTCCATGAACATGTCGTGATGGCACCTAGTCCCTATAACTAGGTAAGCCTAAAAATGCGGAAAAACAACATAACTTGCGGAATAATTAAGTAAAAACTGAACAATCTAAAAGAAAGACTGTATATAAATGCCGTTCGGCATATACAATTCAAATAATAATGCAGAAGTCTACAATAACACCCCAAAACCTGGAAACTCACGGGAAAACACAGGCTAACAAAAATATACTACACTGCTCTAACTCCAGAATGTCTAAACAACTGAAAGGAAGGAAAAACTTTCCACTAAAGGTGGAATAAGATAGAGACTCCTGGTCTATGGACGCGGCAGATGTACCTCGAAGTCTCTGCTAGATCTCTCAACCTCGGGGATAGTGCGCCTTGGTGGAGGTACCTGGATCTGAACATGAAAAACATGCGCAGAAGGGGCATGAGTACACCACAACGGTACTCAGTAAGTGCCAAGCCTAACCTCGGTCGGGTAGTGACGAGCAAGGTCAGGGCCCTACTGAGGTTAAACAATATAATAGGAATTTAGAGTAAGAAAACAGACAGTAATAATGAGTACAACAGTGAAATAAGATAGGTAAACAAGGCAATAACAAAACACAAGAACAGAGTAAACACGAAATATGAACAACTCAATAACAATGGTAACAATGAGGATCTCCCAGGATACCGTGTTGTAGTCCTTTTCTCAACTGTCTAGTAGATCTCCCGGGATACCGTCTCGTAGTA
Organism: Nicotiana knightiana; assembly: GCA_005239525.1. Classification (NCBI taxonomy): domain Eukaryota; kingdom Viridiplantae; phylum Streptophyta; class Magnoliopsida; order Solanales; family Solanaceae; genus Nicotiana; species Nicotiana knightiana. Next base: position 14,291 of record ML387532.1, on the reverse strand, counting down.
CATCATATGTATATCGGAAGGATCTCCCGGGATACCGTCCCGTAGTCCCAAAGTAAATATGCAGGGGGATCTCCCGAGATACCGTCCCGTAGTCCCAAAGTAAATATGCAGGGGGATCTACCGGGATACCGTCCCGTAGTCCCAAAGTAAATATGCAGGGGGGATCTCCCGAGATACCGTCCCGTAGTCCCAAAGTAAATATGCAAGGGGGATCTCCCGAGATACCGTCCCGTAGTCCCAAAGTAAATATACAGGCGGATCTCCCGGGATACCGTCCCGCAGTCCCAAAGTAAATACGCAAGCACAACAAGAAGACATTCAGAATTGGAGTGCAAAAATACAAGGCAACAACTAATTCTAGCCTAACATGCTTCACGTAGTACAATTAAAGCAACTTAAGCAAATAGGCAATTTAGAGCAACTAGGCATGATTTTCTAAGCTAACATAGACTATAATTGCAAATAGAATAAAACAGGTAAGAAAGAAACTTAGTCTAAATATTTAAAGTAAAATCGGATATTCAACAATTAGCACAAGTACGCGCTTGTCACCTCACGTACAAGGCATTGAATTACCAAATATCACATCCTAAGGGGAAAAGTCCCCCACACAAAGTTAGACAAGACACTTACCTCGAACCAGCTCAAAATCAACTCGAAACCACACGTTTGCCACGAGTATCCGACTCAAAATGGCCCAAATCTATTTAAATAAATTTTATATTGTAAATAACATCTTAAGCAACTGATTCTACTATTTAATTCAAAGTTACGACGCGAAATTAGGTAAAATGACAAAAATACCCCTCAGGCCAACATCTCGGATTCGGATAAATTTTACAGTTTTAGGACCCTCGTACTCTCACGAGTCCAGCCATATAAAAATCTCTCTAATCGGAGGTCAATCACCCCCTCAAACCCCAATTTTGGAAAAACCTAAGTTCTACCCAAATCACCAATTTCACCCACAGAAATCTTTGATTTTAAGTTGAAAACATGTTAAATGATGTTAATGTTTGAAGAATTGAGTAAAAACCAACTTACAGATGATTTGGAAGGAGTCTTGTTCTTAGAAAAATTGCCTAAGTGTGTTTGAGTTTGAGAAAATATGAAAATGGAGTCAAAAATTCCCAGCTTTCGCATTTACGATCCATATCTCGCATTTGCAACCTCAGGCAGAAGAGGGAAGTTCACATTTGCGATGGAAGACGTCGCATTTGCGACCACCCTTCACATTTGCGAACCTCTTGGTCGCATTTGCGATCAGGCTTGCCCAGACCCACTTTCACATTTGCGATGCTGGCTTCGCTAATGCGAAGCCTGCAGATTCAGCTACACCAGCAAATTCCAAGGTTCAAAATGCATCCATGGCCTATCAAAAACTCACTCGAGCCCTCGGGGCTCCAAACGAAATATACACACTACCTTAAAAACATCCTATGAACTTATCCGGGCGATCAAATCGCGAAAACAAAATCATCTTCATCGAATTAAGCCTCAAAATCCATGAATTCTATCAAATTTCATAAAACATCAAAATTTTCATTTTAAGTCTGAAACACGTCAAACGAGATCCGTTTTCAACTAAACTTTACAGAAGGACTTAAACCATATATAAGACTTGTACCGGGTGCCGGAACCAAAATACGGGCCCGATACCATCACTTTCTAATCAGATTTCATTTTTAATTATCTTAAATATTTCGAGAAAACAATTTTACTCAAAAATCCATTTCTCGGTCTTGGGACCTCGGGATTCGATTCTGGGCATGCCTAAGTCCCATATATTCCTACGGACCCTCCGGGACCGTCAAATCACGGGTTCGGGTCCGTTTACCCAAAATGTTGACTGAAGTCAAATTTATTCGTTTTGATATAAGAAATTAGCATTTTTCTCAAAATTTATTTTTAAGCTTTCTGGCTATGCGCCCGGACTGTGCACGCAAATCGAGGCAACCCTAAATGAGGTTTCCAAGGCCTCGGAAGCACGAAATGGGTAAGAAAACAGGTGATGACCCTTTGGGTCGTCACAGAAAATCTCGTCATATACGACGGAGAGACAATATCATTACACAACTACTCTCTAGTGGTGTTATCACAATTGACTACATAAAGTCAAGAGATAAAGTGTCGGATCCACTTACAAAAGTCCTATCTAGAGAGGCAGTTGAAAGATCATCAAAGGGAATGGGGTTAAGGCCCAGGACAAGTGAACATGGCGGTAAGTTTACCTAGTAAACTGGAGATCCCAAGAGTTAGGTTCAAAGAGATCAAACAAAGTTATGAATGACGGTTCAACATTGTCAAATAACATCCATTCTCGCGATGAAGACAATGTTCAAGAATCGAGGTAAAGCATTAAGGCTTTTTGATGAGTCAATAAAGCTTAAAGCTTTTTAATGATTTGCTAAGTCTGGCAGGATATTACTAGATAATGTGTCTATAGGATTACATGTTTAGGAATCACCTATGTGAGTGTGAAGTGTAATCCGCTTCAAGGAGAATGAAAGTACAGTCCCATTCTCTAAGCACTCATGAAACTAGGCGGTGTTCATGGATGAAAGGAACACAACCATGAGAACCATAGATGGTTAAGGATTGATTGTGTGACTTATTTTGTCTACGTATACAAGAAATCTCAACGGTTCAAAGATATCAAATCTACCGATTGATCGAGTATATTCGATATAAGTTCACTACGGAAAGTTCAAAGGGAAACCTACTTATCCAGATGCAATTAATTCTTGCATATAAAACACACACGCATCCGTGCATTCCTTTGTTTTATATCCATTCCCCATTCATATGGGGGATTGTTGGGCTTTAAGCTCTGTGTAGCTTAATTTTAAGCTTGGTGTAGCTTAAAGAGGGTGAATGGGAAATGGAGGGAAAATGAAATATTTGAGTTTCCCTCCTTGGCAAAGGGACATTGTCCCATATTGGAGGAAGAAAAGACTTTTGATGGATATATATACAATTGCTCTTCTTCTAGCTCTTAAAGAGTTGAGAAGAAGGCAAGCCTCGCGCCGTCGTCCTTGCTCGCTCGCTCTGCTCGGCTTCGGCTTCAGATTTGGATTTGGTCAAAGATCGATCAATTGATTAATATTTTTGGACAAAATTTCTTTCGATTATTTAATTAATTAACGAAAATTCAATCTGAAATAATACATGACCCGCGACCTGGTTTGGTCTGGTCCATTTTCTTTCCCGAATTATTTTTAAATCTGTTTTCTAATTTTTTCTGCAATATTCCCACCTGTTCCAAAACCTATGGCTTTTATGGAAGGTTGAAAATCTTTTCAGAATCAATACCAAATGGTCTATAAATATGCCTTGAATCCCAGAATTTTTACTTACTAAATTTTCTGATTATCTTATTCTTCTTCTTCTTCTTCTGCACAATATTTTCTAGTGTGTTTTATGACCATTGAGTGGTTCTCCGTTCACTGGAGTTTTTGGTACTAATACGCTGGTGAGTTAAATCGTTCTATCCTGGAAGGATAATATTCCAACACCTCGGGTACTTGAGGGGAATAATTTCCTTAAGGACACACTGTGCATTCAATGGAATCGATTTATTCCTGCACTGTTTTCCCAAAATTTATTTCGTTAAACTGGTTCTACTAATTTTTTGTTTCTGGTTTTATTTCAGAAAGTTTAATATTTTATTGGTTTTACAACAATACAGAATACCCCGAGATTACAATCCTGAAATTGTCAATTCCTGAATAACCCTCCTTGAAACCAACGACCCTTTATTGTTTATAACACTGACTAGAGGGTTCCGGAATTCAATAACCATTAATTATTTTAGTATAATCCTCACAAAGTATAATTTAGGAGTTGTTTTGTATACAAGCAAGTTAGGTAGTGATTATTTATGACGTGCTTGATATGAAGAGGCTGTAATATAATACTATTAATAATTAATGTAGTGGCATGAGGCAACATTCCTTATGAGAATAATGAAGGAGAAGTCCAGAGTACAATGGTTGAATCTAGGAGATGCAAATACAGTTTATTTCTTTGCTAGCATGAAAAATAGGTATGCTCAGAATAAGATCAGAAGGCTTGTTACTGCTACAGGGGACTTGGTGCAAACAAAGTCAGGAATTATAGATGAGGTGATAGGCTTCTATAGGCAACTACTAGGTTCAACAGCTAGTCAATTGCCTACAATTAATCCGACAGTTATGAAGGATAGACCATATTAGACAAGGGATAACAACTTCAATTGGTATCACCTATCACCAGAGAGGAAATATATCAATCTCTAAAGGACATCTTTAGGCGATCCTGGTTCGGGAGTCTGGATCCATGTGGAAGGCGTGAGTTATATATAGCACACGAAATTTGGGAATCAGGCAGAATTCCAGTTTTATGACCCTAGAAGACCAAAAAAAGAGGAACAATCATGGAAGGGCTGTGACAATTTTAGGCGATCCAACTCCGGTGGGCCTGGCCCTTACGGAAGGCATATGCTATAACACACGAAAATTAGCGGAATTCAAATTTTATGGCCCTACAACGCCAAATAATGAGCAACGGTCATGGCGGGAGAAAATTTTTAAGGTGATCAGGGTCCAGGGGCATGATCCCATGCGAAAGTCGTGAGCTATAACACAAGAAAATCTGAGACTCTGGCGGAATTCCAATTTTATGGCCGTAAAATACCAAAAAATGATGAACGTTCATGGCGGGGCAGTGACTATTGTTACTCAGGTCGTTTTTATGGCCGATAAAATTTTGGAGATCCAAGTCCACGTCTACGCGAAAGGCGTGGGCTATAGTACACGAAAATCTAATAATCAGGCAGAATTCTAGTTTTATGACTCTATAAAAAATGCGGAACAATCATATCAGGGTGTTGACTATTTTTCCTTAGGTCGCAATTGATGGTCTGGGAAACTTTTAGGCAATCTGAGTCCCTAGGCCTTGGCCTTGGTGAAAGGAACGGTCTAGAACACACGAAAATTAGGAACTGAGACAGAATTCCAATTTTATGGACCTAAAACGCAAAAAATAATGAGGAACGGTCATAACGGGGTGCTGACTATTGTTCCTTAGGTCATTTTTAATGATCCAAAATTTTTTAAGGTGATCAGGGTCTGGGGGCATGGGCCCATGCAGAAGGCATGGGCTATAACACATGAAAAACTGAGAATCTGGCGGAATTTCAGTTTTGTGGCCTTAGAATACCAAAAAACGAGGAACGATCATGGCGTTTAGGTCGTTTATGATGGCCAAAAAAATTTTGGTGATCCGGATCTGGGCCTATGCAAAATGCGTGGGATATAGCACATGAAAATCTGGAAATCTGGCGGATGTCCAGTTTTTTGAACCTAAAATGCCAAAAAATGAAGAACATTCATGATGGAGCTGTGACTATAGTTCCTTAGGTATTAATTAATGGTCTAGAATATTTTTAGGTGACCTGAGCCCTTGCGAAAGACATGGCCTATAGAACACAAAACTTAGGGAAGCGGGCAGAATTCCAGTTTTATGGCCCTAAAACGCCAAAAAATAACAAACGATCATGGCGGGGCAATGACTATTGTTCCTTAAATCATTTTGTGATGGCCTTGAAAATTTTTAGGCGATCCGGGTCTGGGGTCTTGGGCTCATGAAAAAGGCGTGGGTATAGCACACAAAAATCAGGGATTCAGGCGGAATTTCAGTTTTATGGCTGAAAAAATATTGGTGATCCGAGTCTAGGCCCATGCGGAAGGAATGGTTCCTTAGGTCAATTTTGATGGCCCAAAAAAGTTTTAGGCGATCTGGGTCCGGGGACCCAGATCCATGCGGAAGGCGTGGACTATAGCACATGAAAATGAGGGAATCGAGCGAAATTCTAGTTTTATGCCCCCCTAAAACGCCAAAAAATGAGGAACAATGATGGTGGGGCGGTGACTATTGTTACTTAGCTCATTTTTGATGGCCGGAAAATTTTTGACGATTTGGGATCATGCCTACGCGGAAAACGTGGGCTATAACACACGAGAATCTGGGAATACGACAAAATTCCAGTTTTAGTTTCCTAAAACACCAAAAACGAGGACCGGGCAGGGAGGGGCTGTGACTATTGTTCCTTAGGTCTTAATTGATGGCTCAAAAATATTTTAGGCGATCCTGTTTCGGGGGCCCAGTTCTATGCAGAAGGCATGGGCTATAGCACACGAAAAAGAGGGTATCAGACGAAAATATAGTTTTATGGCCCTAAAATGCCATAAAACGTTGAACGGTCATGGCGGAGCGGTGATTATTGTTCCTTAGGTTATTTTTTATGGCCCGAAAATATTTTAAGCTATTCAGGTCCGGGGGCCTGGGACCATGCGGAAGGCTTGGATTATAGCACAAGGAAATCAGGGAATTTGGTGGAATTCCAATTTTATAGCCCTAAGTGCCAAAAAACGAGGAACAGTCATGGAGGGGCGATGAACATTGTTTCTTTGATCATTTTTAATGTCCCAAAAAAATTTAAGGGGATACAGCGATAGGGGCCCGGGCCCATGCGTAAGTCGTAGGCTATAGCAGACCAAAATAAGGAAATCGAGCAGAATTCCAGTTTTATGGCCCAAAAATGCTAAAGATGAGGAATGGTCATCATGGAGGGGTAGTGACTATTGTTTCATAGTCCATCTTTATTGGTCCTATAATTTTTTAGACGATCCGGTTCTAGGGCCCTGGAAACATACGAAAGGCGTGGGCTATAGAACGCAAAAATATGAGAATCGGGCGAAATTCTAGTTTTATGGCCTTAAAACACAAAAATAAGGAACGATCATGGTAGAGCGGTGACTATTGTTCCTTATGTCTTCTTTATGGCTCAAAAATTTTTAGGCGATCCTGGCCCCGCAATCTGGGCCTATACGAAAGGCACGAAAATTCGGAAATCAGGCGGTATTCCAGTTTTAGGTCCTAGAATGCCAAAAAATGAGAACTGTCATGGCCAGGTGGTGACTATACTTTGTTAGGTCGTTTTTGATGGACTAGAAAATTTTTAGGCGATCAGGGCTCGGGGGCCCATGCCAATGTGGAAGGCGTGGGATATAGTACACATAAATTAGGGAATCTGATCAAATTCCTATTTACAGCCCTAAAATGCTAAAATGTGAGGAACGGTCATGGCGGGACACTGACTATTGTTTCATATGTCATTTTTTATGGCATGGAAAAATATTATGAGATTCAGGTCGAGGGACCTGGGCCCATACGGAAGGCGTGAGCTATAGTAGACGAAAATCAGGGAATCAGGTGGAATTCCAATTTTATGGCCCTACCACGCAAATGAAATGAGCAACGATCATGGTAGAGTGGTGACTATTGTTCCTCAGGTCATTGTTTATGGCTTGGAAAAATTTTAGGCGATCCGGGTCGGGGAGCCTGGGTCCTTGGGGAAGGCGTGGGTTATAACATACGAAAAATCTGAGAATCAGGCGGCATTCTACTTTTATGACCCTAAACCCCCAAAAATGAGGAACATCCATAGCAGGGTTGTGACTATTGTTCCTTAGGTCGCAATTGATCTCCTGAAAATTTTTTAGTCGATCCGAGTCCGGGGGCCACGGCCCTTGCGGAAGGCAGGGCGATGACTATTGTCCCTTAGGTCATTTTTAATCACCAGAAATTTTTTTAGGAGATCCGTTCCCATGGGCCCATGCCAATTTGGAAGGCGTGGACATAACACATGAAAATGAGGGAATCAAACAAAATTCTAGTTTTGTGCCCCTAAAACGCCAAAAAATGAGGAATGATGATGGTTGGGCGGTAACTATTATTACATAGCTCATTTTCGTTGGCCGAAAAGTTTTTGGCGATACAGGTCCGGGCCCATGCGGAAAGAGTGGGCTATAGCACCCGACAATCTAGGAATCCATCGAAATTCCTATTTTATTACCCTTAAACGCCAAACAACAGAGGACCAGTCAGGGTGGGGCTGTGAATATTGTTCCTTAGGTTGTAAGTGATAGGTCAAATTATTTTTAGGGGATCTAGTTTTGTGGGCCCGGTGTTATGCAGAGGGCGTGGGTTATAGCACACGAAAAAGAGCGATCAGGCGAAATTGTAGTTTTATGGACCCAAAATGCTATAAAACAAGGAATGGTCATATTAGAGCGGTGACTATTGTTCCTTCGGTTGTTTTTGATGGACCAAAAATTATTTAGCTGATTGGGGTCCGGGAGCTCGGGACCATGCTAAAGGCGTGGGTTATAGCACACAGAAATTAAGGAATTTGGTGAAATTCCAATTTTATGGCCCTAAACGTCAAAAATCGAGGAATGGTCATGGCAGGGCGATGACTATTGTTCAGTTGCTCGTTATTGAAGCCCCAAAAACATTTAAGGTGATCCAGGGCGAGGACTCGAGCCCATGCTTAAGGCGTAGACTATAGCATATGAAAATAAAAGAATCGGGATAAATTTAAGTTTTATTACCCAAAAACACCAAAGACGAGGAATGGTTATGTGGGGGGGGGGGGTGAATATTGTTCCTTAGGTCATTTTTAATGGTCCGAAAATATTTTAGACGATCCGAGTCCAGGGGCTTGGAAACATGCGGAAGGCGTGGGCTATAGCACGCAAAAATTTGAGAATTAGGCAGAATTACAGTTTTATGGTCTAAAATGCAAAAACGAGGAACGGTCATGGAAGAGCGGTGACTATTGTTGCGTATGTCATTTTTTATGGTTTGAAAAATTTTTAGGCGATCCGGGTCCCGCGGTCTAGGCCTATGCAAAAGTCACAAAAATCAGGAAATTGGCCAGAATTCTAATTTTAGGTCCTAAAACGCAAAAAAATGAGGATTTGTCACGGGGGGTGGGGGGATGACTATTAATCCTTTAGTCGTTTTTGATGGCCCAGAAAATTTTTAGGCGATCCAGGTCTGGGGACCCAGGCCTATGTGGTCAAATTCAGTTTTATGGCCTTAAAACACCAAAAAATGAGGAAGGATCATGGCGGGGAAGTGACTATTGTTACCTAGGTCATTTTTGATGGAAAGGAATAATAATATGAGATCCTGGTCCGGCCAATACGGAAGGCATGTGTTATAGGAGACAAGAATTAGGGAATTAGGCGAAATTCTAATTTTATGGCCCAAAAACGCCAAAGAAATGAAGAACGGTCATGGCAGAGCAGTGACTATCATTCCTTAGGTCATTTTGATAGCCCGAAAAAAGTTTAGGCGATCTTAGTCCAGGAGCCTGGGACCATGCGGAACGTGTGGGTTATAACATATAAAATCTAGGAATAAGACGGAATTCTAATTTTATGACCCCAAAACCCCAAAAAATGGGGAACAATCATAGCAAGGTTGTGACTATTGTTCCTTAGGTCAGAATTGATGGCATGAAAAAGTTTTAGGCAGTTCGAGCCCGGGGGACATAGCCTTCGCGGAAGGCATGAGCTATAACACATGAAAATTAGAGAATTGGGCGGAATTCCAGTTTTATGGCCCTAAAACGCCAAAGTACGAGGAACTGCCACGGTGGGGTGATGACTAATTTTCCTTAGGCTATTTGTAATCGCCCAATTATTTTTTAGGCGATCCGGGTTTGGGGGCCGGGGCCATGCGGAATGCGTGGTATATAGCACACAGAAATTAGGGAATGAAGCAGAATTCTAGTTTTATGGTCCTAAAATGCCAAAAAAGGAGCAACGGTCATGGCGGGGCAGTGACTATTGTTCCTTAGGTCGTTTTGGTGAGGGCCTGGAAAATTTTTAGGCGATCCGGGTCCGGCCCCATGCAGAAGGTGTGGCTCCTTAGTTGATGGCTCAAAAATTTTTTAGGTGATCCACATTTGGGGGCCTATATCCATGCGGAAGGTGTGGATTACAGCACATGAAAAAGAGGGAATCAAGTGAAATTCTAGTTTTATGCCCCTAAAACGCCAAAAAATGAGGAACAGTGATGACGAATGGTTACTTAGGTTGTTTTCGATGATCGAAAATTTTTTGGCCATTCAAGTCTAGACCCATGCGTAATACGTGGGCTAAAGCTTACGAAATCTGGGAATCTGGCGAAATTTCAGTTTTATTACCCTAACATGCCTAAACAACGAGGACAAATCAGGGCGGGGCTGTAACTGTTGTTCCTTAGGTCGTAATTGATGACTCAAAATTTTTTTAGGCGATCTAGTCTTGGGGGTTTGGTCCTATGCAAAAGTCGTGGGCTATGGCACAAAAAAAAAGAGGGAATCAGGAAAAATTCTAGTTTTATGAACCTAAAATGCAATAAAATGAGGAACGATCATCGCGGGGCAGTGACTATTGTTCCTTAGGTCGTTTTTGATGGCCCAATTTTTTTGGCTATTCGAATCAAGGGGCCAGGGTATATGGCGTGGACTATAGCACATGAAAAAGAGAGAATCAGGCGAAATTCTAGTTTTATGCCCCTAAAACGCCAAAAAGAGGAATGATGATAGCAGAGGGGTGACTATTGTTACTTAGGTTGTTTTCGACGGCTGGAAAATTTTTGGCGATCCAGGTCTAGGCCCATGCGGAATGCGTGGGCTGTAGCATATGACAATCTGGGAATCCGGCGAAATTCTAGCCCTAAAATGCCAAAAAAATGAGGACCACTCAGGGCAGGGCTGTGACTATTTTTTTCTTAGGTCGTAGCTGATGACTCAAATTATTTTTTGGTGATCCAATTTCGGGGGCTTGGTCCTATGCAGAAGGCATGGGCTATGGCACAGAAAAAGAGAGAATCAGGAGAAATTATGGTTTTTTGGCCCTAGAATGCGATAAAAGGAGGAATGATCATCACGTGGCAATGACTATTGTTCCTTAGGTCATTTTTGATGGACGGAAATATTTTTAGGCAATTCGAATGCGGGGGCCAGGGATCATGTGGAAGGCGTGGGTTGTAGCATATGAAAATCAGCGAATCTGGTAGAATTCAAGTTTTATGGCTCTAAACACCAAAAATCGATGAACGATCATGGTAGGTTGATGATTATTGTTCCTTTGATCATTTTTGTTAGCCCGAACATATTTAAGGAGATCCAGGGACGAGGTCCCGGGCCCATACGGAAACCGTGGGCTATAGTACACAAAAATAAGGGAATCAAGCGGAATTCCAATTTTATGGCCGAAAAATGCCAAAAATGAGGAATGGTCATGGAAGGGCAATGACTATTTTTTCATAGTCTATTCTTAATGTTCCTAAAAATTTTCAAGCGATCCGGGTCCGTTGGACCTATAACATGCGAAAGTTGAGGGCTATAGCACGCGAAAATATGAGAATCGGGTGGAATTCTAATTTTATGGCCCTAAAACGCAAAAAAGAGGAACGGTAATGGCAGAGCGGTGAGTGTTGTTCCTTATGTTTGTTTTTGATGGCTCGGAAATTTTTAGGCGATCCGGGTCCGGCGGTCAAGGCCCATGCGAAAGGCATAAAAATCAGGAAAGGGGCAATATTACAGTTTTAGGTCCTAAAATGCCAAAAACTTAGGAACGGTCATGGCAGGGCACTGATTATTGTTCCTTAGAGATCGTTTTGATGGCCTAGAAAAATTTTTAGGCAATCCGGGTCCGTGGGTACAAGTCCATGTGGAATGCATGGGCTGTAGCACACGAAAATCAAGGAATCGGGTCGAATTCCAATTTTTATGGCTCAAAAATGCCAAAAAAAGACGAACGGTCATGGCATGGCAGTGAATATTGTTCCTTAGTTTATTTTTAATGGTCAAAATTTTTTTTAAGCGATCCAGGTCCGGGGGCCCAGGCCCATGCAGAATGCGTGGGCGATAGCACATGAAAATCTTGGAATCTGGCGGAATTCCAGTTTAATGACTCTAAAACGCCAAAAAACGTGGTGCAGTCATAGTGGGAATATGAATATTTTTTCTTAGGTCATAATTGATGGCCTGAAAGATTTTAGGCGATCCGAGTCTGTGGTCCTGGGCCCTTGCAAAAGGCATGAGGTTTAGCACACGAAAATTAGGGAATCAGGTAGAATTCCAGTTTTATTACCCTAAAACACAAAAAAGACGAGCAACGGTCTTGGAGGGGCAGTGAATTTTGTTACTTAGATCATTTGTTTATGGCCAGAAAAATATTAGGTGATCCTAGTCCGGGTTCCCGGGCCCATGCGAAAGGCGCAGGCTGTAGGACACGAAAATCAAGTAATCGGGAGGAATTCCAGTTTTATGGTCCTAAAATATCATATAGCGATGAACAGTCATGTCAGGTGTCACACCTCCTTTTTCCACTACCCTCGATATAATGAATGGGTAGTAAGGGACTTTTTCCAATTAAAGTGACATTATTCGATTTTGGGATTTATTTATTGATTTTCAGAGTCGCCACCCGGATTTTTTACGGCGTTCCGGAACACCATTTATTTGTTAAAATCCCAAACCGAGGAAATTTTGACTCTGTTTAAAATGTCTGCGAACTAGAAATCCGAGTAAGGAATTCTGTTAACCCGGGAGAAGGTGCTAGGCATTCCCGAGTTCCGTGGTTCTAGAACGGTCGCTTAACTATTGATATTTGGCCTAATTATCTGATTATTTACATATTTTTAAACCTATTGTGCTTTTTAGCCTTTTTCACTTTTTAGCCGCTTTTAGTATTTATGGATTTATCTTGAAACAAGTCACGATGGCGTGCACTTGCTTGTTTTTGGACACATTGTAACTGCGCCACATGAAATGTACCCCCAATTACAACGTGTGATTTTCATTATAGTTTGAAGTTGAAGAGGGGGACATGAGTTGTCGCACCTGAGTGTAGATTACGTGGTCAAGACTATGGTGTGAACAACTATTTTTTGACCACACCCAAATTCTATACTATTTTGCTATAAATATTAAGGTTATATCTAATCTTAATATGTTAAATTTTTATCTTACTCTTAATAGGTTCTATTTAAGAAAATTAAAAAAACAACAAAAATATTCACATTCTTAGAATATAAGATTTTTCTTATGTTTAAATAGAAGAAAAAATATATATATATATATATATACATATATATATATATATATATATATATATATATACATAT
>ML387531.1:0-25228 GCA_005239525.1 Nicotiana knightiana | reverse complement strand
TATATATATTGCATCGGGTTGCACGCCACATCAGTATTCGATATGGCCCGAAGGCTTGTTGCGGCGTGCAACACGATCCAATACTGCCGCAGCGTGCAACACGATCCAATACTGCCGCAGCGTGCACCCAGGTTCAATATAGCTCACATAGCTGACAACTCGACACTCTGGCCCTATCTCAGTCACTAGCCTCTCCAGCCTATTGGGCTCACAGAATATCACAATAAACAACCCAAACAGAGAATACAACAAGTATCAACAAGAAATGAGAGAGAGAGAGAGCTGAAATATAGTACCCAAGTAAGACGGTGACTGAGTACAAGACAAGAATTAGCGACAACTATACGACTGTTGTGGGTCTCAACAGTGATATCATATGGCCTAAGCATGGTGTCTAACAGGAAAGGCAGTCAATTACTCAACAAGGAGAAACAAGTAATAATAATGGACTATTCGACTTTACAGTTTTTCCGGACGGACCAAGTCTAAATCCTTCACGGTGCACGCTCACACACCCGCCCCCTAGCATGAACATCACCTCTAAATATTCACATCATACAAATTCTGGGAGTTTCATACCCTCAAGACCAGATTTAAGACTTTTACTTACCTCAACAGCGTAGAAATCTTGAAACTAACAAAATTATTTTTCTGGTTATTGTTGCAGATAACGAGAAGTTTGGAACTTGCATGGCAAACTGCAGTGAGAACTATTGCATTGGCAACAGTGCTCTAGAGAAAGCTTAAGAAGCAAGCATTTGCTCTAAGAAATAAGTAAATGTTGCCACAGTATGTGTCTGTGATAATGACACTGTGTACTCCTATAAATAAGTGGCAAACTCCTGTGTGTGATCCAATTATGTAATAAGATCCTTTCAGTTCAGTCAATATATCCACGACCTTTTTACGGGGGAGAAATCATATATCAACGGGAAAATCAAAACTTAAGTTAAATTGATGAATTATATAATCAACACGATCAATAATAACTATGACTCAGTTCTAACCGTCGATAGCTTTATCTAAGGGCCGAAGATCTTGATACCTACCCGTATACACCACATGTTCATAAACTTTATATATATACCCGAAATTGCTTTAAGATTTCATGCTTTTTGTAAGAATATAAAATCGGAATATTCTTAATTAACTTTTTATGTTATTCATTCCAAAAACTTAGAGGGAAGAAAGCATATAGTTCATCCAGCTAAACCTAGTATTATTGATAACACAACTAGCGAAGCATGGCTTTGGCTCAGTGAAGAATAAATTAGGTTATCCAATATTAACACCATGCAATTCTAATGAAAATTTTATGATTTTGTTGTATTAAAAAATAATGTAACTTTACTTTTAAAAAAAATATAATTCCAAAGTAAAATATGTTATTTCTCGAGATACAGTTTAAAAAATCTATTAACATATGAAATCTAATTAATAAAATGTTATATGAATTATTAGTGTGACTCTACTCGACTTAATTTTATACGTACACATATAATTTTGTATTATTTCTTTAAACAAAGATTATCATTTTTATGAACTTAATTATACTAACGCACAACAAATAGATCTTTGTAGTCGATCATTAGACAACATATAATATGATATATAACAATGAAAAATTAAAAGAAGCAAGAAGATTTATTAGAAACTTATTAGTTGAACGTTTCAGAGAAAACGGTAAAATTACTCTAGTCCTTTAAACAGGCATTTAAGCAATTTTAGTTCTTTAATATCCCAAGATTCGGAACTTCTAGTCTCCCGATTCATTGTTTTCAATTTGTAAATTCTTATTTTATTGGCATTTGACATAACGAGGGTAGAAAGAAGCAAATCTTGTCTTAAATGGCTTTAATGAGATTTTTCTTATGGTACAAATTAAAGGAAATTACGAAGAAGTTTGTAATGGTGGGTTTTTCGGTTTAAAACGGCTCACGTCTTTCTCAATTTATTTCCGTCAAAGAAAAAACTGCCATTGTTTGAAAAAAAAACATAGATCTTGGTTTAACTAATTAAATTTATACAAATGAGGGTTAACTTTAGTTAATAATAATACCCCAAAGATGAAATTCTCGATAGTGTGATAAATAATATGTAGATCTTTACTGATAGCAATGACGGTTGTCGTGACCCAAAACCAACCCGTCGTGATGGCGCCTATTGTGGAACTAGGCAAGCCAACTATTCAGTCATTTCAATATCAAAATCTTTGAAAAATACGGAAGCAGTTAAATTTAAGGAATATCCTTTTAAAAGCAAATAAGAAAAACGTAATCTCAATACAAAATCTCTCTCAAAACCAGGGCGTCACCAAGTACATGAGCAACTATATGGGGATATAGTCTACTACAACATCTAGAGAATAAAAACTGAGACAAAAAATTGAAGATAAGAAGGGAGGGTCAGGGTCTGCGAACGCCAAACAACTACCTCGATAATCTACGAAGATCTTGACTCCACAACTCAGCAACCGCTATGACTGGAAGCACCTGGATCTGCACACGAGCTGCAGGGTATAGCATGAGTACAACCAACTCAATAAGTAACAAATCTAACCTATGGACTGAAAGCAGTAACGAACCAGCAGGTACAATTCAATTTAAAATAACAGTACATAAATGTAGGCATGCTTTCAAGTTCAACGGATAAACTCAATACAAGTGAGATAGATAAGTTCGGAATGATATGGGAAACATAACCTCTTTACATCTACATGCTGATGCACATGTTGAATGTGACGCACCATGCTGAAAGCCTCGTGTAGTCACACTCTCATAATACTCCATTACTCAGTACTTTATATGGTCAATCCAGCCCAGGAAAGATTCATCCCGGATACATATGCATCAACTGACAGTCAGTCACTCAATACTGGGTAGGGCTAAATGATTCGGAAAAGGTCCATGTCCAGGGAAGATCCATCCCTCAATATAAATCAATTGCGCTCACTGGGGGTATGTATAGACTTTGGATGAGCTCCTTCAGCCAAACGCTATCATAAGCCAGATCCAGGCATAAATCAATAAAACTTGTTGTGGCGTGCAACCCGATCCCATAAATATCACTCATAATTAAGCTCTCGGCCTCACTCAATCATCAATCTCTCCAGTCTCTCTCTTAGGCTCACAATATCATTAAAATAGCCCAAAAATTATGATATGATGTATCAATAAATAGCAACAGATACTGAGATATGATATGCAATGAATAAATATGACCGAGTACGAAATTTCAATATAATCACGGTGCACGTTCGCACGCCCGTCACTTGGCATGTGCGTCACCTCAACACCAATCATATAACACATAATTTGGGGTTTCGAATCCTCAGGGCCAAGTTTAGAAGTGTTACTTACCTCAGTCCGAGAAAATCTCTACTCCAGCACACCTTTGCCTTGCGAAATGGCTTCTGAATGCCTCGAATCTAGCCACAAACAACGCGATATAATCTACACGGGCTAAAGGAATCAATTCCACAAGGAAATACTAAGTTAGAAATCAAATGTCAAAAATTGGCCGAAAACCGGCCTCCGGCCCGCGTCTCAAAATCCCCCAAAGGTCACAAAACCCGAAAGATCATTCAACCACGAGTCCAACCATACCAATTTTACCAAAACCTGACACCAAAATTCCACTCAAATCCCCAAATCAAACTCTCCAAATCCCTAGCCTCAAACCCCCAAATTTAACCTCAAAACCACACAATCTAGGTGGGAAAATCAATGGTAAAAAAATATTATTAAATAAAAATTAGCACAAGTGACTTACCTCAAGAATCCCCTCGAAAACCCTCTCAAAAATCGCCCAATTCCGTGCTTGAAATGTTCAAAATGAAGAAAAATCGCGAACCCTTGAATTTATATGTTCTGCCCAGTCTTTTCGCTTATGCGGACACTTAATCGCATCTGCGACGTTGCAGAAGGGACCAAACTTCTGCTTCTGTGGTTTCTTCCGCTCCTGTGGACTCGCTTCTGCGAGCCACCAAGCCGCTTCTGCGGACCGAGCGCCCAGCTTCATTTCCACTTCTGTGCTCATGCGGCCATGCAACTGCGGGAAATCCTTCGCACCTGTGACCACCTGCTCACACCCCTCCAAATTTTGCATTTGCACAACTCACCCCGCACCTGCGATTAAAGCTCCGCAGGTGTGATTACACCAGCAAACTCAAGCTTCAGCAACCTCTTAAGTTCAAATTTTGATAACCATCCGGAATCAACCCGAGTCCCCCCGGACCTCAACCAAACATACCAACAAGTCCTAAAACACGATACCAACTTAGTCGAGCTTTCAAATAACCTCAAACAACATTAAAAATACGAATCACACCCCAATTCAAGCCTATGGAAACTAAGGAATTCCAACATCTACAAACGACGCCGAAACCTATAAAATCACGTCCGATTAACCTATAATTTGGCACACAAGTCACAAATGAAACCACGGACCTACTCCAACTTCCGGAACTTCAATCCGACCCCGATATCAAAAAGTCCACTCTCGATCAAACTTTCCAAAAATCCAACTTCCGCCATTTCAAGCCTAATTCAACTACGGACCTCCAAATCACAATCCGGACACGTTCCTAAGTCCAAAATGACCCAACGGAGCTAAGGGAACCATCAAAACTCCATTCCGGATTCGTTTACACATATGTCAACATCCGGTCAACCTATTCAACTTAAGCTTTCAACCCCGAGACTAAGTGTCGCAATTCAATCCGAAATCCTTCCGGACCTGAACCGACTAACCTGGCAAGTCATATAACAACTGCAAACCACAAAGTGAGTGGTAAATAGGGAATGGGGATATGCCTCTCCAAACGACCGGACGAGTTGTTACAATGGCACATAATCAACAATATTTAAGAACCCAAGCAGAAGTAATGTAGCATTAAATAGTGATGAATAGCTGTAAATGACATCTATGTAAATAGAAAAAATGAGTCACCCAAGAAAAGATGAAATCAACGGATGTTCTTTCTGAAAATGATGAATGATGGATAAGCCTTTGAATATCTCAGTTATTCTCGGATCCAGAAGAAAAGTGTGAACAAGAATCTTAGTGAAAAGGTTATTTTTGTTGGCTTGTAATAAGACTAGATTTTCTCTTTAAAGTCAAAGTGTATTTTACAAATGAATCTCTCATGTCCTCTATCATTGTGTCTCTTTCTATTTATAGTGAACATGTTACTAAAAATCTTAATAATACAAGTGCAGAGAATCACTAGATTATTCTCTTTAATGTCCTATCTTGAAACTAGCCGTTACAACTATGTTAAGCATATTCGAGCTCGGCCTCGATCTTTAATCCCGCGACTTCAGCCTCTGCTGACTCTTCGACTACGACCTTCGTTGCTAATTAGATCACTTCGACACGTGGCGACTTTGGAATGTTTTATTAATGCCATTTTGAGATTTTGTCCCATACACTTAGTCCTTCCGCTTATTGAGGCCGTCTTCGCGAGCCGATTCGATGAGCAGATCATGTTATTGGTGGTCGAGCTAACCAAACGGACTACACGGGTCGTGGTTGCTGCAGCGAACAGGCAACGTGGCCTTCTGCGGGCCGCGCATTTCAAATTCTTCGAATTTCCTGGGTGATTCTCTGAAGTTATGTTGTCCACGAGTTGGGATGACGTCATGATGTCATGCAATATTGTGACGCGTATTCCTGATAAGTTGCTCCGTTTTGCGTGTGACCTTTGATTAGACCTGCCATTTCGGTTCCTGTGCCAATTATAATGAACCCTTTTTTGGTTTTGGTGCCATGACCTTTATAGATAGAGATCCTTGAACCTCATTTTGGAATTTTAAACCCTCTAACGTTTCAAAGCACCATACCTTTCTATTGCTCTCTTCTTCCAGATTATTTTCTGTTTCATTGACCTGTGTTGTTATTCATTCTCTCTTGTTCGTTACTCTCCTCCACTACACAGTGGCGGAGGTAGGATTTTCGCTAAGGGTGTTCAAAAACGAAAAAAGTTAAAAAGGATTTTAGCTAGTGAGAATTGAACTAATGACCTTATAAAGGTTTTGAACCCTCTTGACCACTAAGCTATTCTTTTGGGCTATTTCAAGGGGATTCAGAACATAATATATAAAGGTAAAAATAAAATTTTTCCTTATATATACAGTGTAATTTTATGACGAAGGGGGTTCGGGTGAACCCCCTTTTTCCCCCCTAAATCCGCCCCTACCAATACATTAAACCATGTCTAACGCCTCTACAGATGCTGGTGAAGTGAGTCGTGTTGCTCCATTAGCAGTGGTGTTTCCCACCCATGGGGGGAGCGTTCCCGCCATCGTTAAGGATGAAACCTTCTCGTCGATAAAGGAAATAATCCCACGCAACCCTGACTCTTGATCCAATTTCACCAAATCACCAGAGGCCGTGCCTGGATCTTTTTGATTAGTGATGGCGGTGAAAGAGTTAGCAGATAACAAGGCCAAATTTGGCCTTTCCAATTATATCGATTTGATCCCGGTCGAAGGAGACACGGTACAGGTCCACCGTTTTGGGTATTGCACCCTGTAGGCCTACCCTTTCCAAGTAGGCTATTCTTTCCCTCTCATTCCGCTGGTGGAGAAGTTCTGTCGCCACTACAATATTTTTCCTGCTCAACTCGTGCCGTATGTTTATAAAATTATAAAGATTCTCACTAAGTTTGCCGAGTTGTCCGAGGTCGAATTGACACTACGACACTTAATACATTTATTCGCCCCTAGTTTTTACAAGGGAACAATGCTGAACCTTCGCCACCGAGGGGAAAAATGCTTGGTGGTGAAGATGGATGACAAGGCCGGTAGTCAATTATGATTTAACTTTTTTTTGTTAGAACCAAGGACGTTATGACCAATTTCAATGGCTTCCTGAGGCTTGGAACTATACTCATAAGTACCTGGTTTCTCTCCCGTGTTCGGTTCTGAATTCTGACTTCTTGCCTTCTTCTTTTGCAGCCAAGACCTCGCCTCCTCCTTTGGATGATCATATTTCTAACTAGGTCGATTGCCTCCTCCCTCACATCATAGGGATCCGTGATTGGCCAAGTTTTTTAAAGAAATTCAGGCATGATCCCCCTTCGATGGGTAATCTTTTTTTTTTTTGATCGTGGCCGCTCTATTTCCTATTTATGTATAGATTCGTTTTTGCTGACCACCTTCTTTGGAACTATATCTATTTCTTTTATCACTCTAGACACACTGAAAGGGGCAAAAAAATATAGAAGTCCCGCAGAGCTGATGACTGCGTGTGGAGAATTACTCGATAAATAGAAGACCAAGACTTTCCTGATCAGCGCCTCGGGTCAGTAGCTAGGCTCCGGTCCTTTAGTTCGATATATTACTCTAAGTGCCTATACAACATCTTTACTTTTTAGTAGAGTCCAATTTTGTCTTAATGTTGTCTTTTTCTCAAGCAGGGGTTCTCGAAGGAGCCGGGCACCGGTGCCCTCTTCCCGAAAGGCGGATGCTACATTGTCGGCTTCGGCTCCTATTGCAACTTGTACCAACCCAAAATCCCACCACATGCATCGTGATGGCACTTAGTCTCTAAGACTAAGTAAGTCGATCATAATAACAATTTCAGCCATTTTTTATTTAAAATAGAATCCAATACAAGTGTCAAAACTAACAACGGAAATAATCATACAACCTCCCAAGACTGGTAATACTGAGTCACAAACTCTAAGTGAATACATGAAATGATCTCAAGGAAATCAAATATACAATACTGCTCGAATAATAATTGACAGTACGATAAAAGGGAAAGACTCCAAGGTACTGCGACGACCAAGCAGCTCTACCTTGAATCCTTGCGATCACACTCTAACTCTGTTCGAGTATGATATCTCAAATACCTGGCTCTATACAAAAATGTACAGAAGTGTAGTGTGAGTGCACCACAGCGGTACCCAGTAAGTATTAAGACTAACATCAGTGGAGCAGTGACGAGGTACAGTCAAGACACTCACTAGTCTAATAACCTGTGCAATATAACATACCAAAATAGTAGGAAAAAAATAATAATGATGGCAGCAATAATCAACCAGTGATATAAATAGCAGGGCAACAAGAACACTATAAATATTGCTCAACAATTAATTAATACAAGTACGACCAATTAATCAAGTCTTTCAAATATAAATCTTTCGTCTATGATTCTTTCAAATAAATATCTTTCGAATATATTTCTTTCAAACAAATATCTTCTGAATATAATTCTTTCAAATAATATTTTTCGAATATAATTCTTTCAAATAAAAGTCACCCTGTGAGACCTCATTTCAAAAATCATAAAATACGGCTTTCAGCCCATTTTCATATTTCCATGGCAGCTGATGCGAGGCTAGAATTCATAGTTTAACATGTTATATGCCTTACATTTTATGTGCGTTAATGATAAAAACAAACTTTTTATGTGCATAATGGAGTCAATTTCATGTGTAGGTGAATTGGAGATGGAAGCCGAGCTAAATGGATGCAAAAACGTCGAAAATACGCTTAAGAGGCGTTTGAGCCAAAACGCCTGGCCTGGCCTGGCCTTATCCAGGCCTTAGAGCCAAAACGCCTGGTCTCCTGGTTCTGGTCAATTTCGAGTTTTGACGAGTTTAAATATTACCCGGTTGAAATAGAAGTCTCCTACACGTTTAGGGTTTGTCCTAGACTTATAAATAGACCCCAAAAACACAACTTAGAGAGAGTTTTCAATGAGAGGAAGCCATTGAAGAGAAGGAAAAAATCGATTTGTACAGATTTTCTTCATTACTTTGTAGTTTAATTATGCAAGTTATTTTAGATTTTATTCTTATGAACTTGTTTAGCTAACTTCTTTAATCTAGGGTTTTGGTAGAACCCGTTGGAGGATAAACTTATTGTGTTATTAATATAGTTCTGATTGGTTGATTAATCTCTATTTGTTCAACTACGTTCTTGTTGTAGTTAATTGAATGGCCATCAATTAGCTGTGCCTATTTATTATGTATCTACTTGAGAGAGAGTGCATATTTAGGTAGTTGTTTGAACAACATCACTCCCGGAGTATAGATGAAAGTCATAACCGAGGGTTTAGAGGTTGGATTAGAGATAACGATACCTCGGGTGCAATCTAAAGTGAACTGTAATGCAATCTAGCTAGCGTAACTTGAGAGAGTGCGTCTAGTAAATTATCATAATTACTTGAGAGAGATTTATGGTAGATAGAGTGTTCATGATTGATAAAGACAACTAATCAAGCTATATAAAGTATCCGAGAAGTAAATTCACCGGCGGGAGAAACCATAACCTTAGATCTTTATTACGATTATTTACACCTTAGCGTAGTTAATCTTTAGTTTTAATATTTAGTTTTAGTAATTTAAATAACATCAAGTGACAGTTGAGTATTCTAACAGCTTTCTTGATACGTAAATTCCCTGTGGGATCGACTCTGGGCATAATACCCCGGATTATATTTGCAACGCCCGCTTAGTCTTTTATTAGACATAGTTGAGCGTGATCATCAGCTCGTACGGATATTTCTATCACAACCGCACGGACAACTCACATGCCAATATCGTCATCATTTACTCACGGCACCTCGTGCCCACATTTCATATCACGACTGCACGGACAATTCACGTGTCAATATCATTTTCATTATATAACCAGGACACCTCGTGCCCATATTTCATATTGTAACTGTACAGACAATTCATGTGCTAATAATAAATTCATCATTTATCCCCGGCACCTCTTGCCCATAATCCGCCCGGCTATATCCACAGGCTCATAATTTCAACATATATATGACTATTGGATTTATAAAATAAATTTCACAATATATAAAGAAATCACTAGAAAATCACAACATCACATAAACCACCAACACAATATCCTCACATCACCACATATCATCCCTGACAATAGCCACCCTTATCTCTCCTATAGCCACCCTTATCACTCCTATAATAGCCACATGTATCGCTTCTATATTAGCCTCCCTTATCGCTTCACTTAATAGTCATCCTTATCTCTCCACCCAGACAATATCCCAACACATAACCACAGTGAAATGCCACCCTTATACCCACATAATATCAACAATGGAATGCTACCCTTATCCGCCGCATAACAGTAACCCAAATCACACAACAATTTACACGGATATTACCACGACAACAAAAAACAGTAATTCATATTATTAATTGCCCATAGGCCACAACCAATTCCAAGGATACAACAAAATCAATTAATTTAACAGCAAATAGTCCAAAGCTCCATACAAAGTACATAAACCTCGATAACAACAACAAAGATTGAAAATTAACTCATCATAACTAAAAACCTTCTTTAATCCAGTTTTTGATAGATATATTAATACGTCAATTTAAACTTACTTAATTAATTATTTGTAAACGTAGATTTACACCGAATTATCATATAAGTACAAATCCGACAAACAAATAATGAGGCATGACAAATCAAGGATTTACTAAGTTCCAATACTTTTTCACTTTAGTACATAAGGGTGTCTATGAATTTTAACCGATATAATTTGCACATATAAACCAAGTACGTACTCGTCACCTTGCGTACATGGTTTTCATTAATACAATTTCCACATATGACTCAATTCCTAAGGGGTAATTCTCCCACTCAAGGTTAGACAAGATACTTACCTTTTTGAAGTTAGGCCGATATTCCAAAATCGCTTTCTTGAATCGACCTCCGGATAGTTCCAATCTATCCAAAATAATTTTATAACTTCATTAAAATTCATCAGAAACAATTCCGGATAATATAACATCGACTTAATATTCTAAAAAAACAACCAAAAATCAACGCGGGACCCACCTCTCGGAACCCGACATAATTTTCACGAAATACGAACACCTATTCCGATACGAGTTCAACCATACCAATTTTATCAAATTCCGATAATAACTCGACCTCCAAATCTTAAATTTTCATTTTTAGAAGATTTTGCAAAAATCTTGATTTTTCTTCAGTAAATTCACGGATTCATAATGCAAATGAGCATAGAATCATGAAATATAATCAATATAGGATAAGAAACACTTAGCCCAATGTTTTCTCATGAAAATCACCTAAGAACCGTGCTCCAAAAATCCAAAACGAAATGAAGGAAATGACCAATTTGGGTCCTCAAGTTTCTGCCCATCCGTCACTAAAAATCCATTTTCCGTCATTAAAAGTCCACACAAGAACTTGCTAGCACCAGCCTTCATTCAATGGATCATAACTTTGTATAAAAATGTCCAAAAGATGAATGCTTTAACTTTCTGGAAACTAACATCAAAGAGATACAACTTTCATCTTTTGATGATTTTCCGATTCCTTATGGATATTAAGATGTAAGCTTTCAAAGTCGGCTCCATCAAAAATTTCTGGCGAAACTGCTTTACCAGCCTTCATTAAATCCATCATAACTTTCCGTAAAAATATTCAAATAATAAATGGTTTAACTTTATGGAAACTAGAATCAAAAGGATACAACTTTCATATTTTGATAATTTTCCGATTCTTTATAGATTGAGATATATAAGCTTCCAAAGTTAACTCCACGCACCAGAAATTTCTGGCGAACAGCTCTGCAACAGAAATTTCCAGCAACCCTCTTTGTCCGAAATCCATTATGTTTACCTTCCGAAATTCACCCGAGGCCCTCGGGACATTAACCAATTATACTAACATGTCCCAAAATAAAATACGACCTTAGTCGAGGCTTAAACCACGTCAACCAACGCCGACATCAAATCGAATTATGAGTTTTCAAATCTTCCAACTTCTATATTTTGCGTCGAAACGTATCAAATCAATCCGAAATGACTTCAAATTTTTCACACGAGTGATAAATAACATAACGGAGTTGTTTCAATTTGTATAAGCGGATTCCGCCCCTGATATCAAAAAGTCAACTCTCGGTCAAACTTTCTAAAAATCTTCTATTTTCCAATTTTGGCCAAAATGCGCCGAATTTCCCTACGGACTTGAAAATACAAATCCGGACACATGCCTAAGTCCGAAATCAACATAAGAAGCTATTGAAATCATCAAAATTCCATTCCGAGGTCGTTTGCTCAAAAGTCACTCTCCGGTCATCTCTTTCCATTTAAGCTCCAAAATGAGGATTTTTCTTTAAATTTAATTCTGAATCTTCCGAAAACTAAACTCTACCACACACGCAGGTCATAATAAATATTACGAAGATTCTCGAGACCTTAAGTCACTGAACGAGGCGTAAATTCTTAAAATGATATGTCGGTTCGTTACACAACTACTACAACGTCTGTATCAGTCTCAACTTCTATTGTCGTACTTATGGAGTCCATCTTCATTCCATCTGCAACTCATGCTCCCCAAATCTACTTGTTAGTTGATGAGGACATTGTCTCTCCTGATGACTGTGGTCTAATGCCTCGTAAGAGGAGAGCCGTGGATACGGGAGGAGAGGGCCGATGGCCACTGATGTGGGAGGTTGTGGTTTTGTCCTTCGAGAAAAAGTCGCAGTACATATTGGAGAGAAACTCGAGGCGAGTCGTGAGGCCCCTCAGTTGGAGGAAACGCATGTGTCCTGTGGAGGGAACGACTGAGGGTGTGGTACATAATAAAGGCCCTGCCCTTCTGAGGTGCGAGGAGGCCTCATCTTCCGGGGTCGCTGTAGACGTGCCTTCTTCGACTTATGATAGAAGAAAGGCTATTGTTAAGGAGGATGTTGGATCTAACTAACATAGATATAGACTAATTGAGGATGATCGACGTGGCATTCCTGCCACGTGGTTGAGATAATCCTCCCCCACTGCACCTGCCTCTCTCTTCCAGAATACAAGAACTACATGCCAAGTATGACACCAATAACAACAACATACCCAGTATATTCTCACATTTGGAGTATGGGGAGGGTAGTGTATACGCATACCTTACTCTTACCTAGTGAAGGTGGAGAAGTTGTTTTCAATAAACCATCGGCTTAGAAAGGTAGGGAGGAGGAAAAGAGGAAGAAGAATAACACGAAGTAGATGGAGAAACAGAAGAAGAAAAAGAAACAGAGAGAGGGATAAGAGGGGGGGGGGAGAAATGATTAAGTATCACCAGAATAGTAACATGCCAAGTATGACACCATTAAGAATAATTCTTATGATCAATCCTATTATTGCACTATTTAGCTCTTTTTCCCTATTGCACCAGCTAGTTCAGCCAAAGTTATCAAATCAAATCTTATAGGTCTTGTTAAAGTGCACTGATAGTGTAAAAAATATTTGCGTTGTTAACTTATTATTGCTTAATCTCTTTAAATAAATCTATACATTATACAACAGTGACTTGATAGTTAAACAAACATTATTTTTCTTTCAGTTTACAAGTGTTTCCATTTTATTGATGAACAAACACAAATGCTAAGAGCGGACCTTTTTCACTGTCTGACCTCGTTCTTGGTTCAGTAGTTGGCTTCACATTCACATGTGTCATCTATAGGTCACAATATCGAGCCATGGAAGCATCCACTAGTGCTTGTATTAGGATAGGCTATATACATCACACCTCTTAAAGTACGGTTCTTTCTCGTATCCTACATGAACGCGGGATACCTTGTGCACCAGGATGCCCTATGCCATATTCACATGAATTGAAATTAAGGTTATAAGTGTTATTGGTCCATGAAATGGTAACTAAAGTAATCAGGTCTATCCA
This sequence comes from Nicotiana knightiana, assembly GCA_005239525.1. Taxonomy (NCBI): domain Eukaryota; kingdom Viridiplantae; phylum Streptophyta; class Magnoliopsida; order Solanales; family Solanaceae; genus Nicotiana; species Nicotiana knightiana. Next base: position 11,537 of record ML387531.1, on the reverse strand, counting down.
ACCTTATTTGGGTAAACTAGTAAGTAATTCACTACTCTAAAACAACAACAACCCAGTAAAATCTCACAAATAGGTCTGAGGAAGGTAGAATGTACACAAACCTTACCCCTTACCTCGGAGGGGTATGCTATTTATGAGAGACCATCAGCTCAAGTTTATTAAAATAGAAAATAGAATATGTGACAACAACAAAGAAATTAGAAAAACAAATATAAGCCTTATAGGAAGCAGACAATAGATGGAAGAACAATAACAACAACCAGTAATAATGCCACAGTACTATGTAAAAAATGGAAATATAGTATGGACACCACATACTCTACTAGTAGACCAAGATAATTCCCTAACAGACTAGCCCCACCCCATGTACGAAGGAGAAAACGCTCGACTCCCTCCTAACCTTCAACCCTAATGCTCGTCCTCCACACACTCTTATCAAGAGTCACGTCCTCGGAAATTTGAAATCGCACAATGTCTTGCCTGCTCACATCAATACTTCTTAGGCTTCCCTCTACCTCTTCTCACACCCACCAAAGCCAACCGCTCGCACCTCCTAACCGGGGCATCTTGGCTTCTCCTACGCACGTGCCCGAATCATCTAAGCCCCGCTTCCCGCATCTTGTCGTCTATGGGTACCACACCCACCTTCTCCCGAAGATCATGATTCATAATCTTATCTAGCCTAGCATGCCAACCCATCCATCTCAGCATCCTCATCTCTACTACTTTCATCTTTTGGATGAGAATTCTTGACTGGCCAACACTCAGCCCCATACAACATGGCCGGTCTAACCACCGCTCTGTATAACTTACCGATAAGTTTCGACGTCATATTCTTGTCATACAGGACTCCAGACGCTAACCTCCATCTCATCCACCCCACCCTTATACAATGCATGACGTCGTCGTCTATCTCCACATCCCCCAGGATAATTGACTCAAGGTCACGACCCAATTTTCCCTCTGTTGGGTATCATGATGACACCTAATCTTAAGGACTAGGTAAGCGTAAAATTTACTGAATAGAAACAATAATCTAATAACATCTAGCAATTTTTGAAACAGAATTTATTATAAAATTTACAATTCCCAAAATCGGTAGTACAAGTCATAAGCTCTACAGAGTTTGCTACAACTTTTATATGCAGAAGTGTAGTATGAGTACACCACGACGGTACCCAGTAAATATCAAGATTAACCTCAGTGGAATAGTGACGAGGAACGGTCAAGACACCTACTGGACTAAATAACCTGAACAAGAATAAGTATAGGAACAACATAGTATGATATCTACATAAAGACTACACGAAATGGAAAAAATACGGTAATTGCAATAATAAAGGAAAATAACAAGTATCAACGGAATACCATAATAATGACATAGAAGAATGAACGGAAACACAACCTATATCCAAAAATCACAGATAAAGAAAGGACAAGTAACGAATCAACAACAACGACCGCTTTCACATTAGGTTTTAGTAAATAAACTCCATGAGGTACCGAACCTCGGGCTAATCACAACTCACGGATCTCAAAACCTGAACCCTAACTCCTGGCATCTTGTGCCCTCATTACACCTCATAACCGCACTGACGACTCACGTGCCAAATAGAGCCATTCTCACATAGAAGACAAGTAAACAAGGGTGTACATCTATACTCAATAATACCAAGAAAACCTCTTAACTGATAAGAGTGCTTTACTATGTGTATGCTTGTGCAAGTATCCTAACATAGTTCATACCAACTAGTAAGCATAAGAGAATGAACGGACATCACGTAGAATGTTTTCTAACAACTTTCATATGATAAAGCTCACACAGGTAAGTGTACCAATACACAAATATCAACAACAAGAATTATCCAGGCCATCACAAATCATCACAAACAAATCCCTGACATAGCCCACCTTGTCTCGCCACGTGTGCAATAGTAAAGTAAATGCCCGCCTTGTCTCACCACACGTGCATAATAATGTTCCCACCTTGTCTCGCCACATGTGCTACCCATATATATATATATATAAATACATATATATCCCGCCTTGTCACGCCGTATGTGCAAATATAAATAGTAACAATAGCACGGCAGAAACCTCGTGCAACCCCATAAAAACAACTGCATGGAAGAAACCTCATGCATCACAATAACAACAACCGCACGGCAGAAACCTCGCACATCAGCTCAACAAGTACAACAACAACAACGACAATAATACAAAATACGGCAAGTAAATCAACTCAATAACCTTCGATCACGAGAAATGGTAAAACTAGTTCACAAGGAATAACCATAATAAAGAATACTAGGCGTAATAAGAAGACCTCTACGGGGAAGGAAACAATATGTAACAACGGTCCCACGATGTACGGTTCAAAAACAAGGAAACTAACACGAGTCAAATAATTCCAAAGAAGGGCAGGTCAACTAAGGCATAGGATATCTAAGCTCCTTTCAAGGTAGGGAAATTAGGAAAAAGATACGACAAATTCCATTAAAGGTAGACAGCGGAAAGATAACCATGATCTCAATTAAGGATGAACAATTACAAAAGAGATAACTATAACTTCAAATAAAGATAAGCAGTTAGGGGAATGATAACATGGCAATAGAAGAGATAAAAGTTCAAATTAAGGCACATATGAATCAAATAAACAATAAGAGCGGATCATGAGGCAATTAGTTCTAATTCAAGCAGGTAGAGGTGAAGCTAGTCATTAAGAAACGTATTCATAAAAAAGCAACTGCATATTCAGTGAAAAAAAGGACCTAAGAACCCTAAAAGGCCAATTTCCACATATAAGTCCGAGCATGTACTCATCACCTCGCGTACACGGACTACAATCAGCATAGAAGACTCAAATCCTAAGGATTAGTTCCCACACAAGGTTAGGAAAGATACTTATCTCAAAGAAGACAAACTGATACTCTAAAATAAACTTCTCGGGTGAAATGACCTCCGCACGGCTCAAATCTAACCAAAATAACTTCAAAGCACAAATGAATCTCATAAGAAACAATTCCGAATAAAAAAGACTCAATCTTTATCAAAATCTAAAAATCGACTGGAAAGTCGACCTCCGGGCCCGCACCTTGGAACCCAAAAAAATTTACAAAAATCCTCCGAACACCTATTCCGATACGAGTTCAACCATACTAAAATTATCAAATTCCGATACCAATTCGTCCCTCAAATTATGATTTTTCATTTTTGAAAATTTTCTTCAAAAACCACCATTTTTGTCAACTCAAACCACAAATTAAATGATAAAAATAATGATAACATCATGGAATATAATAAATTTTAGGTGAAGAACACTTACCCAATTGATTTGCGTGAAAAATTCACAAAGAATCGCTCAAAACCGAGCTCTACAAGTCAAAATATGATAAAAATGGCCTTATCGTCAATTTGAAAATCTTATATTCTGCCCAGATGAGTGTGTATCGCGAATGCGGAGGAAGGGCCACGTTCGGGAAGAAGAAAAACAACGCTTCCTAGAAAACCCTTCGTGAACGCGAGTGAAGGGACGCGAACACGAAAAACAAGGGAATGGGAACCTACGCGAACGCGTAGGGGGGCACGCAAACGCGAAGAGTAATGACCACCAGTGTTGAGGGACTGGTTTCTATTACGCAAACGCGGAAGGGAGGATGCGAACACGAAGAAGAAATATTAGGTGGTCAATAGAAACACTTCGCGAACGCGAAAGGCACTTCGCGATCGCGAAGAAGAACATCAGATGACAGAAACAGCAGTTCAAAAATAGGAGAAAATGACCTGTAGCCCATCCGAAACACACTCGAGTCCCCCGGGACCCCGTCTAAACACACAAATAAGTTTTATAACCTGACACCGACTCACTCGGGGTCTCAAATCACATCAAACAACGTAAAAACTACAAATCGCACCAAGAATCGAACTTATAAACTTTCAAATCTTCCAACTTCTAAAACTCGCACTAAAACCTATCAAACCAACATGGAAAGACGTCAAATTTTTCAGGCAAGTCCCAAATGATATAACGGAGTTTCTCCAACTTTTGGAATGGCATTCCGACGCCGATATCACCAAAGTCAACTCTTGGTCAAACCTCTCCACCTTCAAACTCTAACTTTTCCAACTTTCGTCGAAATGCTTCCAATCATCCGGACCTCCAAATCCAAATCCTGATGCATGCCTAAGTCCAAAATCACCACACAAAGCTGCTGAAATCGTCCAAAACCCATTCCGGAGCCATTTACACAAAAGTCAAATTACGGTCAACTCTTACCGCTTAAGCTTTCAAAACTTGAATCCTTCTTCCGATTTGACTCCGAATCATATAGCTGAATTCAACCATGCACGCAAGTCAATACACATAATACGACTCCGCTCAATACCTTATACCGCAAATCGAAACTTATATTCTCAAATTGACCGGCCGGGTCGTTACATCCTCCACATCTTAAATAAATGTTCGTCGTTGTACATGCCAAGAATCACTTCGAAGTCTTCAAATCATTGAATGCACACCTCCAACATACACCCACGGGTGATCCCACGTCACCCCAATCCACATAATCCCGACGACACCATATCAACTGTAATTTAGCCTTTCTACCAACACCTATAAGCCTCAGAGTCAAAATTCTCACCTTTCATTCATCTCCAAAAGACTCGATTCTAAATCTATACCCGGTATCAGTCTCAACCAGCTATATCAACTTATGCTTACACCCACAAGGTACGACCATCTAACATGACACACCACATATAGACCTATAATAACATTTCTGATAACAATAGTTGCCCCTAATCAAAACCAGCACCGACAATTAGCCTCATATCCGATAGGAACCCGTTTCAACCTCTACAACGCTGACAATGATGCAAGAAACATGAAAACTTCATAACTATACACCAGGATCAAGAAGTCACATCTAACGCTACTGGGCACACACCCCGTATACTAAACTCAAATAAGCACAAGATGAAAAGGAATAAATATGAAAAGAGAAACACATAAGAGAAATATCAAACAAGCCCGACATGCACAACTCTCTATCAGTACCATACTATGAATCAATTAAAAGGGAAAATCAGAGTACATGAACAAATCATAAGGATCTCATCCTGGTATAACTCTCCACCGCGGCATGCAGCCAGGCTCAAATATATCAAATTATATGGGATCGCGAGGGTCTCTCCCTCAACTCTTAATCATAAGTCGAATACACATCATACCAATTGGAATTTTCCACTAACTCAATTCTGCCAATAAAATCATAACACTTACTAAACACTCACCTAGGTAGAGTACCAAATCACAAATCGTAACCAAGAATACTCAGGAGTCACATCAAAACCTACCATAATGGACAACAAGAACTGACTTCTAGACTCACAACTCTCAATAATGAATAAAAACAAATAATAAACACGGGCTATCACTCGTAGAATCTCCCATCAGGGGAAACACATAAATAGAGTGCTAATTATGAAACTCACCCATAGTTGAAGCAACAAATAAGGAAACCCGTCCCGATAAGCAGAACCAAAACAAAATACGAATGGTTCCCCTTTGTTGAAACTTCCTCTCTTGGAAATGACTTGAGAGTCAAGCCTCACATCCAAGTCTGCTTCCTCCGTCACGTCGCTAAACTTCCACTCCAGATATTATGTATTAGTCTTATTCAACTTGAAACATTTAGACTCAAGGGTCTGTCTCCAAACCTCTAGCCTCTCGTTAACGCCAGCTTGCGTTTCATCACTCAGAACTATATCATCAGCGAACAACATACACCATGGAACCTTCCTTTGAATATGGTGTGTGAGTGCATCCATCGCCAGGTCAAATAAGAAGGGGCTGAGCGCGGATCCCTGGTGCAACCCAATAACAATCGAAATAATTCACTACTCTATTTCATATATTAGTCTTAGCATTGGTAATTTGAAAGAACGAATCTTCATTGAACAAATAGGATAATGCTCAACAAAAGAAAATACCTAAGTTTTGCAATAGTCAAATTTTTTTTTTAATTTTTTTTTGCAATAGTACATTCAAACACTTCCCTTCAATGTATGCTAAGGAAGATTGCTAAGTCTTTTAGTTGTGTGTTAATATAATTAAGTAGAAGACTAATAATCGACATAGTATATCTTATTTGCGTGTATTTAAATTGCTTGAACTACCAACTTTGGATACAGAATCCTTAAAGCAAAAATAGAAAAGAAAAATATATTTTAAGTTACCAAAGTTCTTTTCTTCTTGTTGGGCTTAGTACGATTAACGACACTTGTCATGAGAGTATTAACGGCTCTTGTTCAACACGAAGTGTCGTTTGGTCGGCTGTATTAGAGATAATACATGTATTAACTTGGGTATTATTAATATCTTGTTTTGTATAGTTTTCAAATTATGTTATACATTTCTTATGTATAGTTTTTAACTCATGGATATGTATGTATAAAGCTAGAACTGTCCTTTCAAAACCTTAATATACCAAATCAAACAGTCGATAAGAAGTAATTTATCATAACTAATCTTAATCTTATTAGTCTCAATATTACTAATACACTTTATTTAATATTATTCTTATGCACCCTACCAAACAACACGTTAACATGTTTTACACATGTTCCACAGAATGGAACCATAAAAAAGAAACAAACATGCACTGGGTTTGTTTTTACTTGCTGAGAATAGACCACTCATATATGTCACTTTTGTTTTCATCTTATGTGTTGTCCCTTTCGTACATTACTCATCACATCAAAAATGTACTGGGAGGTATTTTGTGACTAAGTGTGTACTGGAAAATTCAATAACCATGTAAGAATTAAGGGGCAAAGCACTAATTCTTATGTGTACGCAATCAGGAAATTCTCAATACATATACATAAGTTAAAGCGTCATGACAATATTTTATTGAGGCTGAAAATAATAATTTAATATGCATTTATGCAAAGGGATTTATGGAATGAAAAAAGTATCTGATATCTATTGAAAGGATGTAACTCACAGTATAAATTAACAAGTACAAGTATTGAGAAGAAGGTAATTAAATTATGAGAATTAATTATGGGAGTTAATAAAATTATGGAAGCCAAAAATTGTATCGAATTCTGGCGATTCTGCAAACCTATGCAATAAAACCGCCACAAAACAAAATAATTTTATGGGAGTTCCAAGAATGCCACAAAATGAATTAATTGTGGGAGTATTTTGACTCTCACAAATAAACCGTCAAAATTTAATATATTTTTTGCAATGATTTATGTCAGTAGAAACTATTATTTTCATCAAAATACTCCTCAAACAACAAATATGTTACTAGCATTCAAATATAGAAGTTGAAAACTGCAAACACTGATGACCAAAATCCGTATTTGCAAAAAATCTCCACCACACAAATACACACAAATATACACTATAAATAGTTCAATGTGACAAGCTTACTTTCTACACCAACAAGCTAAGATAAANAGCTTGTTGGGAGTTAATAAAATTATGGAAGCCAAAAATTGTATCGAATTCTGGCGATTCTGCAAACCTATGCAATAAAACCGCCACAAAACAAAATAATTTTATGGGAGTTCCAAGAATGCCACAAAATGAATTAATTGTGGGAGTATTTTGACTCTCACAAATAAACCGTCAAAATTTAATATATTTTTTGCAATGATTTATGTCAGTAGAAACTATTATTTTCATCAAAATACTCCTCAAACAACAAATATGTTACTAGCATTCAAATATAGAAGTTGAAAACTGCAAACACTGATGACCAAAATCCGTATTTGCAAAAAATCTCCACCACACAAATACACACAAATATACACTATAAATAGTTCAATGTGACAAGCTTACTTTCTACACCAACAAGCTAAGATAAATATCACTTACTATACTCTTAACAAAAATCAATGGCAGGGAAAAGTTTTGTGGTGGTGGTGTTCCTTGCAATGCTTCTCATGTCAACAGAGCATTGCATGGCTCAACAACGTGATCCCGTATGCACAGCATTATGCACACTTAGGTGTGTCATTGTCCATCATTTTCTATCGGGGCCACTCACCTCGCACCTTGGAGGGTCGTACAATGTGAGTTAGTCACAAAGGTTAAGTTGATTACAACATTTCACCCCAAGCGGACACGCAGTTTGAGCGTACTATTCAGATATTGGAGGATATTCTTCGAGCCTGCATTATGGATTTTGGGGGTTCTTGGGATCAGGTCTTGCAACTTGCGGAGTTTGCCTTCAGTAACAACTACCAATCGAGTATTCAGATGGCTCCCTGTGAGGCATTATATGGGAGGTGGTGTCATTCGCCAGATGGTTGGTTTGAGTTAGGAGAGGCATGGTTGTTGAGTACCAATTTGGTTCAAGATGCCTTTTAATAGGGCAAGATGTTTCAGGATCGACTTCGCACAACTCAGCCAAGGCAGAAGAGTTATGTCGATCATAGGGTTCGTGATGTTGCATTCATTGTTGAAGAGAGGGTTTTGTTCTGGGTTTCATCCATGAAGGGTGTGATGAGGTTCAGAAAGAAGGGCAAGTTGAGCCCTAGGTATATCGGGCCTTTTGAGTTTCTTGAGAAAGTGGGTTAGGTGGCCTACAAGCTTGCATTGCCACCTAGCTTATCAACAGTCTATATGGTGTTTCATGTGTCCATGCTCTGGAAGTATCACAGTGATCCGTCCCATGTATTAGATTTCTACTCAGTCCAATTGGACAAGCATTTGACTTATGAAGAGGAGCCAGTGGTTGTTCTAGCCTGGTAGGTCCAGTAGTTGAGGCCTAAGACTTATCCTTCAGTTAGAGTGCAGTGGAGAGGTCAGCCAATCGAGGCAGCTACGTGGGAATCCGAGTCTAACATGCATAGTAGATACTCGCACCTTTTTACCAGCCCAGGTACTTTTCTATGTCCATTCGAGGACAAACGTTTGTTTTAGCGTTGGAGAATGTGATGATCTGATAGGTCATTTTTTGATTTAGCCTCTATTTTTGTATTTCGATACCTTGATTAGCTCTATTTAACATTTATCGATTTGTTTGCACAGTCCGTGTTTTATTCCGAAAAGTCTTTATGTTAAAAATTGAGAAAAATGTGATTTTTTGCCTTAAAATGGTTTAGGTTGACTACGGTCAATATTTTGGGTAAACAAACCCGGATCAGTATTTTTGATGATCTCGGTGGGTCCGTATCGTGATTTAGGACTGGGGCATATGCCCATAATTTAATTCGGAAGTCCCTAACTTGTTTTGACTCATTTTGCCAAAAACTAGCATTTTTTAAAGTCTAAATTAATAGTTTTGACCGTAAGTTGACTTCTTAGCTAATGGATTTGGATTTTGATTTTGGGATTGAAATAGGTTTGTTATGGTATTTAGAACTTGTCTGCAAAATTTGGTTCAAAATGGAGTTGATTTGATATGATTTGGATGCTCAATTGTTAATTTGAAACTTCTTAAGCTTCTTTAAAATATTTCATGCATTTTGATGTCCGATTCATAGTTCTAGGTGTTATTTTTGTATTTTGATCGCTCAAGAAAGTTCTTATGGTGTTATTACACTGGTGTGCATGTTTAGTTTGGGAATCTAGGGGCCCAGGTGAGTTTCAGACGTGTTTCAAATGAGTTTGGTTGAGGTTGGAATAGCTAGTGCACTTCTGCTGCTGATGTTTTGTTTCAGATCTCGCATTTGCTAGGTCTGGATCGCAATTATGACCCTCGCTTTTGGGAACAAGTGTTCGTATTTGAGACCATGGGTTAGACTAGGTAGCCTTGCATTTACGAGGAGTATGTTCACATTTGCGAACTGTCAGAGGTTGCATTTGCCACCTCATTTGTGACTCAGTGTGTTCTTGAACTATCTTCGGATTTGAGAAGGAATAGTACGCATTTGTGAAGGTTGGGAGTTCCCATTTGCGACTTCTGTGGCTCTGAGGCAGGGTTCACATTTGCGATGTTCGCAATTGCGAACATAACTTCACTAGCTTTTGGGTTATGTTTAAACTTTGTTGTTTAGTAGTATTTTTTTTATACTTCCGACTTATATCATTTCCACTGTTAATATCTTGTTATATCAGTAAATTTTCTGTTTCACATCGGCTTGCCTAACAAGTAGATTTCTTGTCTTCGCCATTTCTTTCTTCCTTACAACCCTCCCCTCTAAGGAATACAACAATTACCCCACTCCATCACAATCCCATGCACCTGCCCTTTCCCCACATCAATCCTCCCCGACCTCGACTGCGACCTCGACCTCGGCCTCGACCTCTTCATTTCCGTCCCTAACGACTTCTATAGCCTCTACAACAACTTTTGAAATTCCAAAAAATATCCCCATTGTCGGTGTCTCGATATTGTAAAAGCTATCATGGACGCAACAATGTCCAAGACCGACGAATTTATTACGAAATTCATAGACAAACGTTTGGATGAAACAAATACAGACATTTATGCTAAGGATTGTCTTGAGACATGTAAGTCTGTGTTTGAAGATGCAAAGAATGCAATTGATTTAATCACAACTTACCTTAATATTCAAGCTCCAAATAATACTACACCACTCCAACTGATTAAAACGCTCAAATATTGCCAACAATTGAATATTTACTACTCCCTCTGTTTTAATTTAGATGTAAGGCCATGCCATTTGTGTGGTTATAAAAGCTTCTCATTAAGGGTACAATCGATAAAATAAAGAGTTTAAAGTTGAATTATTTCCAAATTTATAAATGCGTCACTTATTTTGGAACAGACTAAAAAGGAAAGTACCTCATCTAATTTGAAACAGAAAGAGTATTAGATATCCCAACTACATTAGAGCAAAAAGTGTGATGACCCAAAAGGTCATCTTGTGTTAATTTAGCAAAAAATGTGTTTCGAGGCCACCAAAGCCTCTGTTAATCTCACCTCGATATACGTGCACTGCCCGAGCACGTAGCCGGGGAGTCTCTATGTGGAAATGTGTTAAACAGTTGAATTTATGATAATTAATGAAATAAAGTTGACTTTGGTCAACATTTTTGGTAAACGGACCCGGACCCGTGATTTGACGGTCCCGTAGGGTCCGTAGGAAAATATGGGACCTGGGCGTATGCCCGGAACCGAATTCTGAGGTCCCAAGTCCGAGAAATGAATTTTTTAAGAAAATTATTTTCTAAAATAAGAAAGACTTTTGAAAATGAACTTTGATGTAAAATTTGTGTTACCGAGCCCGTATTATGGTTCCGGAGCCTGGAACAGGTTCAATATGTGTTATGTGAGTTATCTGTAAAATTTGGTAAGAAACGGACTTGGTTTGACGTGTTTCGGGTCAAAATTAGAGAATTTAGAAGTTTATGAAGTTTAGAAAATGCTATAGATTTTGGAGTTTAATTCATTGTTTTTGATGTTATTCTGGTGGTTATATTACTCGAATAAGTTTGTAGGATGATTTTGAAGTCGTTTGTATATTTTGTTTTGAGCCCCGAGGGCTCTGGTGAGTTCCGGGTAGGTGTCGGGGTGCAAAAGAGTTGGAAAAATCTGGTTTTTGGGGGATGT